>JAZGTJ010003118.1:1287-37383 GCA_036877575.1 Botia almorhae
GTTCGGGCCAAATTCCGAGCTCGGAGCCCTCCCCCCGGACAGCACGCCAAATACGCATCAGTGATCATTTGCGATTGCATGTTAGTGCGAACTCGTGAAACTCATGTGCAGTGAAGGCGTATCAATGTGGATGAGTGACTTTTTTTAGACCAAATGCTGTTTTAAATTTATCTGGATTAGTGTGGACGTAGCCTAAAATAGATCCTTGAAGCAGGCCATATTATTGTCAAGAACACATCCCCTCAGCCAACCACGCCCATCTGTTCCCAGTCACCTGACTTTTGATCACCCTCACCTGTTCTCAATAATATAGGTACCTCAGTTACGTCTAACCTTAGCATTCAGTCTACTTGACAGCTACTAGGGCTTTCCTGTTATGCCATTGTTTGTGTTTCTACCCGGATTTCTCACCAGCAATCTCCTAGTTGTGGATTAACTTGCAAAAGTATTCATACCCCTTGAACTTTTTCACATTTTGTCACCTTACAACCACAAACTTAAATGTATTTTATTGAGATTTTATGTGATAGACCAACACAAAGTAGCACATAATTGTAAAGTGGAACGAAAATAATATACGGTTTTCTAAATTTTAAGCAAATAAAAATCCAAAAAGTCTGGCGTCCATTTGTATTCAGCCCCCTGTACTCTGATACCCTTAAAAAAATACAGTGCAATCAATTGCCTTTAGAAGTCACCTAATTAGTTAATAGAGTTCACCTGTGTGTAATTTAGTTTTAGTATAAATACACCTGTTCTCTAAAGGCCTCAGTGGTTTGTTAGAGAATACTAGTGAACAAACAGCATCATAAAGACCAAGGAACTCACCAGACTGGTCAAGGATCAAGTTGTGGGATAAAGCAGGGTTAGGTTATAAAAAAAATGTTCCAAGCTTTGAACATCTTAAGGAGCACTGTTCCATTTACATTTAGGCATTTGGCAGACGCTTTTATCCAAAGCGACTTACATCGCATTATACTACACATTGATCACTATACATTGACCATGTGCAATCCCTGGGATTGAACCCATGACCTTAGCGTTGTTAACACCATGTTTTAATAACTGAGCTACAGGAAAGCTTCCTTCCATGTCCAAAAATGGAACAAGTATGCTAAAACTGCAAACTGACAGACCGAGCAAGGAGAGCACTGGTCAGAGAAGCGGCCCATGGTCACTCTGGAGGAGCTGCAGAATTCCACAGCTCAGGTGGGAGAATCTGTCCACAGGACAATTATAAGTCGTGTACTCCACAAATCTGGCCTTTATGGAAGAGTGGCAAGAAAAAAGCCATTGTTGAAAGAAAGACATAAGAAGTCCCGTTTTCAGTTTTCCACAAGCCATGTAGGGGACACAGCAAACATGTGGAAAAAGGTGCTCTGGTCAGATAAGACCAAAGTTGAACTGTTTGGCCTAAATGCAAAGCGTTATGTGTGGCGGAAAAGTAACACTGCTCATCACCCTGAACACTATTCCCCCTGTGAAACATGGTGGTGGCAGCATCATGCTGTGGGGATGCTTTTCTTCAGCAGGGACAGGGAAGCTGGTCAGTATTGATGCAGGGGGGCTGAATACAAATGCACACCACACTTTTCAGATTTTTATTTGCTTAAAATTTTGAAAACCATGTATCATTTTCGTTCCACTTCACAATTATGTGCTAATGTGCTTAAAAAACATTTAAGTTTGTGGTTGTAATGTGACAAAATATAGAAAAGTTCAAGGGGTATAAACACTTTTGCAAGGCACTGTAAATGTGAGATTTGGACTCTGAATTCTTTAAAGCTTAGTAGCTATTTGACTATATGCTAACTTTGTTGTGTAAACATTGATGTTTACCATTTCCACTATTCTGAATTTACTGATGTTTTGCTGCTGTAGTCGTTATGACTGTTTAATAAAACAGCAGCATCTTGATTTACCTCGTCTCCCTTATGTATGTGCTGACAATTATACTGGTATTCATTTTAGTGATTCAGTCAGTGATAGCGGTCAGACATGTAGGTGAAATCACTGAAGAACCTGACCTTGAATGCCAACATAATTTTGTAGTCAATCTAACAGCATTACATGGTCTATATCAAATGCTGCACTAAGATCAATTAAAACTAACAAAAATGGATCTCAAAAGGGAATGTCTTAGATTATGACTGCAAACCTCGTTCCCTGATAAGGGACACATCCTGAGCACCTGAGATCACATGTTTAGACTATCAGAGGCTAACTTGCATATATTCTGACGTCCTTTTGCAGCTTCCGTGGTCCGTCACATGCTACATCATCACGCAGCACCAATTAAGATCAGACTAGTTCACACATACTTCAGATGCTTTTACACTGAGGGCATTCCCCAGTGTTTCACAACAGAGCATCTCATTCTCTTCTCAGGGAACAAGGGTTACAGTCATAAGCCAATTGATTTCTCTGCTGTTGTGATTTTACCCTAATTACTAATAAATGCATACTCTTTTTGTCAAGGCTGTCTTGATGGTGTACTTCAAAAACCACATTAAACAACATCCAAACAGAAAAAAATTTAATACAAGCAGATTTGTGGCTATTTACTATTTACTTTACCTTGGTATTAATTTGGGCTAATTGAGAGCATGGGCCAAGTTTGTGACAGTTATAAACCCTGCTAACGTACCTAGTAATTAAGTAATTTACAGTAATTAAGTAATTAAGTAATTTACAGTCCTTACAAACACTAAGGACAAACACTACAACTATACAAATAACTGGGTGCTTCTTAACTGGAAGGCTGCATATCTCAGCTGCCACATCATCAAGGGCCATCGAAGGACATCTCAATGCCTCAAATCACCCACAATTCTTTGCACACATTGCCAAAACATTGCAAGAATTGAGTCAGCACTTTCTTTGCCCAATTTCATCATGAAATATGTTTTCAGAGATGAAGAGGTTTGTTTTCTGTTATTTGGTTGTAAATTAACTTAAATGCTAAACTATCCATTTTATAATGCGCTGTGACAATATCGTTAGAGTTTGTGTTATTAAAAATAAAGATAAAATAAAGATTAATACAAAAATATGCAAAACTAACTTTATTACCATAACAAATCCATGCCAAACAAACACATTAGCACAGAAAGATTATCTTTTGATGTTTATACATAAGGCACCCACATTTAAACATAAATGCCAAAAGATATATTACTGTAATTAACAATTTTTAACAATTTTCTTCCATAATAGTTTTAAAAGAGAAACACAGACTGTTAAAGTCATAGTCATTAATAGAAACTACAGCCATATTCATAGTGTGGTGTACTCATTTGCTGAGATTCCAGCATCCTTAGCCATTGAATAGAAATGTCCCTGTTTGTTAAGCAATGCACTGGGTGAATCAAACTCCACAATCTTACCAGAATCCAGGACCATCACCCTACAAAGGGAAGAGGACAAGTTAATGTTACAACCAGTTTCAATACAGGATCTGTTCTACTTGTGCAGTTTGAAAGGTCATTTATATTTTAATAATCTCTATATTTTAATAATACTCTTGATATTATTACAAGAGTATTATTGTATATAAGATTTTGAGCTGCTCTGGATTACCACGCGGGCTTTGATGAACAGCAGTGGGTCATTTAATCTAAACTGGATAACGGCTTCCTTATCTCAGCCTGAGTACATCCTTTCTGTTGCAATCACCCATTTTCCCTGACCTACACACAAGGTCTCGAAAGAACCTGAATTCAGCTCATGTTTTTACCCTGGCAACCTCAAATAATTCCTTGGTTGTCAGGTTACATGAGCAATGTTGAGTGTGGAAAAGACACTCACAGACCATCTCTCCTCCTCAACCGAACCATAATGGAGGAAGCTGTGTAGGGGGACCTAGCTTAGTTGGCACAGCAGCAATGCTAGGCTGGCACTTTCAACAAAAATATTTTTTTTTCTTTTTGCATGACAGTAGGTTCTTTACTATCTATTTGATGCACTTATACTGATGCTGTGTTTTTCCTCTCTTATCAAATGTATTACTATATCGCACTTCATTGACTTTAAACATTATCTAATGTTTTTCCTCAGAAAGCTTTTAGCAATCTAACTTAAGAAATGTGATTATTCTGATTCACTCACACTGATTATGAAATTACAGAAAAAGACAAAGTATTTAAATATAATTTCAATACCAAAATCTCACTGTAAGATATCAAAATCATTACAAACATACTTCACCACAACAGCCAAGTAACTGTGCGACCAAAACCCTTGCTTTACATAATTATGTGATGATCTCTTCTAAATAAACTGTAAAAGATGCAAGATGTGTGACATAACAATAACAAAAATGCAAATTTAAGTTTGTGACTCACTTCAATGCAATGCTGATTTGTCAAAATGCAAAACATAATGTAGCTTTTGGTAGCTGGGAAAAAAAAGTATTTAGCTACTGTTCTTCCCTGTGTCCCAGTTAATAGCTGCTGGCTCTAACACAAGGAGAGCTTACTGCTGCTGAATATGCTCTGAATTTTTGTACTCAACACTGAACTTCAGTCAGAACTGGCATGTCGCGACGAGGATCGGAACCTGAGTGAGTACATTGAGCTATCTATTTAAGTTGATAACCTGGTCTAATCACTGCGTCCCCGATGCTCTAACATAACCCCTAGCTCTGACTGTGCAGCCAGTCCCAAGCCCATGCAGACACTTGTCTTTCCTCTGAGGAGTGAGAACATCGTCTCCGTTCCGGCCTCTGTCTGTATTGCGGTCAATCCCCAAGAGTTCCCTGTCCTACTCGACCAATCCCTAACTCTAATCACAAACAATTTAACAATAAACTCTTTTGCTTTAATTGATTCTGGTGCAGCCGCTAACTTTATCTTCTTAGAATTTGCCAAGAAAAATAACATACCACTAACTTCATGCTCTTCTTCCCTAGAGGTGGAGGCATTAGATGGCCGCCCATTGGGGATAGGAAAAGTGGAGCACCAGGCAGAGAATTTACATTTGCTCATGGGGGTGCTCCACTCTGAAAACGTATGTCTTTATGCCATTTCTGCCCTGAATCAAACCATCGTTCTGGGCTTGCCCTGGCTGCGTGCACACGAACCATTTTCTATTTCATGGAGTGAAGGAGAGATAACCCGTTGGGGAGATAATTGTCACCAGTCATGTCTATGAAACATCGTTCCAATCCAGTCTGCCCCAGTCAAAATGAGTCCAGTAACTCCGGTTTCCATTCTCCCTTGCATACCTCCCGAATATTCTGACCTAGCAATTGTCTTCAGAAAGCAGAAGGCTTCTTAATTGCCCCCACATTGTGAAGTAGACCTTTATCCCAACCTGAATTGCCTGCTATGCAGCAATATATAGACGAGGAGTTAGCTAAGGGATTCATTGGCCCGTCTAACTTGCCAGTATCTGCGGGTTTCTTCTTTGTAAATTAGAAAGACGGGGGACTGAGACCTTGTATAGATTATCGTGGGCTCAACGAAGTCACTACTAAATTTCGTTACTCGCTTCCGCTCATTCAATTTCGGCTCATTCTGGCCTTAGAACAATTCCATCGCGCTAAGTACTTTGCTAAACTAGATCTAAGAAGCACGTACAATATGGTTCGTATTCAGGAGGGAGATGAGTGGAAAATGTCATTTTCTACTTCTGGTCACTACAAGTATTTAGTTATGCCATTTGGTCTTGCTAACAGCCCCTCCGTTTTCCAGTCATTCATGAATGACATAATCCGTGACATGCTTGATTAAATATGCGATAGTTTACATTGACGATATACTGATTCATTCTGAATCTCCAGAGGAACACATCAGTCATGTCCGCTCGGTTCTTCAACGATTCATTCAGAATAATTTGTATGTAAAGGGTGAGAAGTGTGAATTTCATATCACTAGTACCACCTTCCTGGGTTACGCTATCAGCCATGAGGAAGTGGCCATGGATGACAAGAAGGTTCTAGCTGTAACTGAATGACCACTCCCCAAGACCCTCAAAGAATAACAGCCACTTCCCACGCCACATTGACCCTGGTCCCACATAGCGATTGACTTTATCACAGATCTGCCGAACTCTCAGGGTAACACTACTATCCTTACTATTGTGGAACGTTTTCCCAAAGCCTGCTGTTTGGTTGCCCTTCCAAAGTTGCCAACTGCCTTTGAAATCGCAAAGATTCTGTGCAATTTTGTGTTTAGGTTTTATGGCCTCCCTGATGATATTGTGTCGGACCGGGGTCACCTCACGTGTGTGGACCTTATTCTTCAAGAGCTTGGGAGTGAACATCAGCCTGGCATCTGGTTACCATCCCCAAGCCAATGGACAGACCGAACGTTTGAATCAAAAGATAACCTTGAGATAAGAGCCTACCCTGCAGGAAGCTCAGTCCTAGGGTCCTTTCAAAATATATAGAATGATCACTTCTGTTTCGGCTCGCCTTGCATTACCTAACACTTACCATATTTCTCCCACTTTTCATGTGTCCCTGCTCAAGCCTGCTGGTGCGCCAGTCAGAGCTTGAAGTCATCTCTCCTTTCTGCCACCAGAGGCTGCCATCACCAGAATACTGGTTTCCCTTCCGGACTACATTTCCCATGACCCTTGTACCTGAGTCTGATGACTTCCTGTTTGATACCTGTTCCCAATCAGCTGCACTATAAAGCCCAGAGTCACGCAATACTCGGTGCAATGTCTTGTTTTGCCATGAGCGACAATTCAGAGTGTTTTCCCAGACTGCTTTCCCATTGCCAATTGGACTGTTTATCGTTTTTTATTTTTTGCTGCTTGTCTCTTGTTTTTGTTATGAACATTGTTGTTGATTGTTTGCTGCCTGCCTCGACCCTTGCCTGTGTACTCATTTTGATTTTGTTTCATCTGCATTGCTCTGTTCGCCGGTATTTGACTATTGCCTGTATATTGACTGTATATGACTGTATATTGCTACTTGTAGTTAGTTACTTCTCAACACTGATTTCGATAGAGAATTTCAGAGGTCTGTTGGTCTGGCATCAAATGTTTAATTATACAAATATTGGCAAAATCATTAAGAACATGCATTAATAATGCCACCATTTACAACACACCAAACTGCTTCAATACTAGAAACTAAATAAAAGTTATCACCGTGAGCTGTCCAATATGGTGTTCAGTCGGTGTGCGATGGTAAGCACAGTACAATGGGAAAATTCTTTGCGGATGGTGCTCTGAATAAGATCGTCTGTCTCCAGATCCACAGCTGCTGTGGCTTCATCCAGGATGAGTATTTGAGATTTGCGGAGCAGGGCCCGGGCCAAACATAGTAGTTGTCTCTGACCAAGACTATTGGAAATTCATAAACATTTACCAGTCAGAAACTAGAGAAAGATCTGGAAGCTAATTTAGTATTGGGTCAATCAGTGTCAAATCAAATTTGAGAAACTTCCCTGGCTAAAATTTATGTTTTTCTTTTATATTTTTTCAGAACGAAGACCAACATATATATTGATGAAAGCCAAATTATTACAACATTAACATATTTTTAACATCTCCTTAGGTGCAGGCATGTAAATTTGAAAAACTGTAAAAAGAACATGAAATGCATGCTTTTTCCAATAGCATATAATGCAACAAGATTTGCTAAAGTAAACAGATTATTAAAGTCAACTACCAATCTCTGTGTAGAAATAATAATGATGCTGTTATTTTCTAAAATGACTACAAATTTAGATGAAATTGTCATTTTCTGCATCGTGTCTACAAATACAAAGCAGCCTTAAAAAGATCCTTAACAATTCCCTGTTGTGCAGAATGGCTTATTATTTGTTTATTATTTTATATATTTTAACACAGAAATATTTTCATATTCATACTTTTAGATTTCAAACCTTAATCTCAAAACATTATTTATGTAATTGTAACCTGTATAAATACATAATATATGCATGTTATTATACAGTATGCTGTTATATGCCTGGGTTCCTCCAAGGTTTGTAGAACAAACAAAACAAAAAAGTACAAATTTAAAAAAAGTGTTATCTGAAGTTATCAATATTTTCATAATTTTCATTAAAGAGAAAGTAACTTTTAACTTTAAAATGCACTCAATTGAATTATGCACATTTAAAGAATGTTTTGGCAACTGAAATGTGTTTGTTTACAGTTAACCAACCTTAAATTCTCTCCCCCCTCTAAAACCTCATGTAGAAGTCCTGATGTCAAACTTCCCACATAATCCTTTAAGTGAGCCAACTCCAGAACCTTCCAAATCTCTTCATCGCTAAACTTCTCAAAAGGGTCCAGATTCATTCGCAGAGTTCCAGAGAAAAGCACAGGGTCCTGTAAGGAAGCACTGGTTTATAGTTACCATTTGAACTAGAGGAGGATGCAACATTACTTGAATGCTGCAACATTTACTACGATTATATGTATAATTCTGATATCTGTGATAACATGAAATTAACTTCAAGTTATCTCACCCCTCTTCACAAGTGCACATCTTAGGGTCAGTCACTTAACTTGTCATTGTGACTCCAGGGTGGGCAGTAGAATGGCAGCATTCATAGTAAGACTGTGTTGGTTGACCAAGGGTTTTTTTGTGGTTGTATTTCTATACCTAAGATATACAAATGTGTACTTTTGTGTACTCTTGTGTACTTCACACACCTGGGGAATTATGGAAAGTCTGCTTCTGAGATCATGGAGTCCCAAGGTAGAAATGTCAATACCATCAATGACAATTCGACCTTCTGCAGCCTCAACGATGCGAAACAAACAGTTGGTCAGACTAGATTTGCCAGCACCAGTTCGCCCAACAATGCCAATCTGGATAAAAATAATAAAGAAAAATAGTTTTAGTGATGATGCAGAATGAAGAATGAAACTATTGATCAGATTGTATTCAACAGCACAGAAAATTATGTATGAGAGAGAAACAAATCATGTGCTTGTGCAAAATTCTGTTTTTGTGTCTCTGCACTACTGTATCTCATACCCAATTCCAGAGTTATTTCTGCCTCATATAACCCATTCTGTACATGAACGAAATTATATTCAGTGTCTTCCAGACAGAGTGTTTACAAGTACTCTTTTTATACTTATCTGTTACATGTTAAACTTTTCACTTTACAGTAAGGTTCCTTTTGTTAAGAAAGGGATAATGTAGACCTCCTGATCACCCTGCCAGGGTTTATTTTGCAATAAAATTATCTGAACGTACATTATCCCGCTTTTTACTTGGCTATTTGCCATGTAATTAGAAAACAATTGTACACGAAATATAGAATTTTTTTTAGCTTATTCGTAACAAATTCAAACCTGCATGAGTAAAGAAAAGGTGGAGTGATACACTAACCACTTCAGCCATCCCATCACACATCAACAGCTGCTGAACGAGACGTGCTGGATAAATGGGTTTCACTCGCACATATGGCTACTCAGACTGTCTTTTTAAACACATTTATATATTAAGTCACAGACACCCAAACAATCACATCGATAAAGTTTACCACTAATGGCAGCACATAAATAAATATATATTAATTATATATTATTACATACAAATTAATCACTTCCTCTGACACCATTCTCCTTTATTGTGCCGACTGTGACAGTGCAGTGCTTTTATTCTTTTAAATGGTGGTTTGCACCCTAAATTGTGCACTTACTGCCACCTAGTAATAGCATAGATTATCAACACTATTTTGTTTAAGTTTTTATTACATAATTCACCTCAGAACTGACCAATCAAATCAAGTATTCCAGACAGCATTGAAGTATTGTTAATTGTAAGCAGACATTAAACTATAGTATTTAACTAACATAAACAAATGGATCCTTTTCCTTCACAAAAAGTATGCACTTAGGATGTGGAATTTTTCACATACAGGATAAGATATTGTTACATTTCCTTACCTTCTCAGTGCTTTCTATGTTACATGTTATTCCATGGAGAATGAGCTCCAATTCAGGACGGTATCGAACCTTGTAGTTCTCAAAGCAAATCTTCCCAGCTCTTGGCCAACCCTCAGGAGGACAATCCTTTGTGATCCACTGAGCCTGGAGACAATATTTTTTAATAAAATTACTGGATATTGTGGAAATTTTGTACTGTGAAATCATTAGCCATTAAAAAAGTTCAGAAATATTTTAAAGATTTTTAGATATACATTCCTCCACAGGAATCAAATGTCTGAATTTTTATGTGATGTCCTTGTTTTATAGTGATCTAATGCTCTTTATGATGACTTGGCAAGAATTCCACACATAATAGTAAATAAATGCGATTGTGCTATTGTTGTAAAGATATCACAGTAAGAATACAACTGTTGGCTTGCATGTGCCAATATTAAGGTTTAAAAATAAAGACAAATCTCCATAAACTTACTTTAATAATAAAAGTAAAAGTTTTAGAGCAGTTTTGCGATAGGTTGTTTTGTTAACCCTTTTAAATTAGTTTGTTTTAATTTCTATATGGTTTTAGTTTTGGCTACTGTTAGGAGTCTGGACTCTTATTCTATGTTAGGACTCTTATTTTGAAGTGTTTTGTCTGTTTCTGGTTTTCACTGTCTTCACTTTCTGTTTTTGTAATCTTCATTACCTGGTGCACTTTGATTAGTCTGTCTATTTAAGTTCCCTGTTTGTATGTTTAGTTTGTCGGTGATTGTTTGATGTTGATTGTTTGTTGTTGAATGTTATCGGATTTCATATGTTGGACTTTGTATTTTGGTCTTTGTATTTTGGATTACCCTGGGTTACTTGTGTTTCTTGTTTTTGGATTGTCTTTGTATCACGCTGCTGTTTTGCATTTGTCGTCACCCCTTTTACTTATACGGTTAGTGTTTGTTAGACTTTGTTTTATGTTTATTAAATATTGTTTATTATCTAGTTTCCGTGTCTTGCCCCTCGATTCTGCCCCGCAAACACTACTGTCACTGTAACAGCTACAGTTCACACTGTAATATTTGGGAATTTTAGTAAATTTTAAGTATATACACTAGCATATACACAAGTTCACTACCCATGGACATTATTTAACCCTCTACCTCATTTTTAATCTCTGTGTACTCGGTCACTCTCTCCACTGCGACAATATTGGTTTCCAGTTCCGATGTCATTCTCACTAGCCAGTTTAAAGTCTGAGTCACCTAAAAAGAATTTGTAGCACATAAACACACATCAATTCACAAATATCTAATGGAAATCAAAATGAATGCAAAGATTTTTTCACTATCACTTCAAAAAAGAAAAAAACTATTTTACATTTAAGGCGTAAGAGATAGACAGTCCAACCAGTCCACTCTCCAAAGAGTCACGAGAGACTACAGCAAATAACGCTGAGAAAAACACTACCAGATTCCCCAGGGACTCCAGTCTTATGGCCAACCACCTGAATACCAACAGAAAACTGGTGCTTAGATAAAAAAAAAAAAAAAAACACATTTGTGACACATTCTTTACACAAACCTTGATATAGAAAAAAAATCACCTATTGGAAACAATCCATGGATAGACACTTTTAAGATTCTCATCAATAGTGTTCTCATTTTGCTTTAGGAAACGCTGCTGGTGTCCATATGCCCTGATCACAGAGAGGCCTGAAACTGTTTCTCCAAAGTGTGAGTAGATGGGAGATCGAGACACAGAGTCCAATCGTCTGAGCTGTCTAGATGTGGCAACATAAAACCTCTAAAACACAGCAGAAATAACAGAGCAAGTATAAAATACAGTTATTGGTTGCTTTTTATTTTATAGTACATGCACTTACAGTGAACTTATCCAACAAAATACTTAGTGTTAGGCGTAGGATTGGTACACCTGTAAGTGTTTGTTACACACTTACACAGCAAGTTCATAGTGTGTATATGGGAAACAGGAATATAAAATAAAGTTCTAGGCAGTCTAGGCATCTTGGGTTTCCTCACGACTAGCTGCTATATCACCTGGACAAAGTAGTAGATAACAGCCATTGGAACCACAACTGCGGTGAAAAGTGGAGTAGCCAGACAGATCACGAACAAGGTTCCTAGAACTCCAAGAAGACAAAGAACCCAGGATTTGAAGGACATGGGAATCATCTCATCCACAGTAAATATATCCTAAAAATTAAAAAATATATCTGTTTGAAAACAGGTGTAAGCATTATGACAAGTTTACATTTGTAAGTAATTTAGAATAAAAAACATCTATTTTTTGGACCAACTTTATATAACAACAACCATAAACAACCATAAACCAAGCCCTAGGTCTAAACATAACCAGAACAACATGTATGTGCACAAGGCAATGAGCAATAAATCAAATGCTTTTTAAAGCAACTTTGCAACTACTTGTCAACTAGCAGTCACTGGAGTATTAGACTGTCTGCTTAATGCTAACACTTTATTTTGATGAGTCCCCCAAAAGACATTTTACTGGTTATAAGTACATTTACATTTACGCATTTGGCAGACGCTTTTATCCAAAGTGACTTACATTGCATTATACTATACATTGTTTTTGAGTATGTGCAATCCCTGGGATCAAACCCATGACCTTGGCATTGTTAACGCCATGCTCTAAGCCCTGAGCTACAGGAAAGCTAAGTAACTTTGCAAGTACATGTCAACTTATTCAACTTATTCTAACTTAACCTATTCTAGTGTGAGTTGACATATAGTTGCAATCTAATGAGAGTTAGTTGAGTAAAAGTTGCAAACAATTATTGGACCAAGCCCAATTACCTAATTTAAACCATTAACCAATTAATTAATCGGCTGCTAAAAGGCCCCAAATTAGGATAATTTAAAAAGATTACTATACTGGGGCAGACAGGAATGTACTGAATAGACAAACATTTCGAAGAGTATAGCTGCTTTACAATCATGTTTGCCAATCTAGGCAAAACCTGCCTTGAGACCCCTGTTTTGGTTTAACTCAGTTGCACTCCATCTTGCAAACTGTGAACACAAGAATATGTTGTGTACAACAGCAAATGGGGTTACTGTCAAATTCACAAAAACATGCTTTGCATTTAACTCAGATAGTACAGCAGGACAATTTCAGAATTTAAACAGAAGTCAGGTGACTCACACCCAATGCATTATGATGTTGAATTGGCAGTCCTAAAACTGCCCTGTAAAAACTTGTTAGTCATTTATAGCAATAATAAAGCACTTGCTGATTTATCCTTAAAACAACATCTTGAAAATCCCCAAAAAATAAATAGGTCTGTGATAGACTGACTTCAATGTTAAAAACACATTTATACCTTAGCAAAACGGTTGACAATCCGACCTGAAGGTGTGGTATCAAAGAAAACCATTGGCACTCTGAGAATGTTGGACAGGAGGTGTGTGTGAAGAGCTCTGGAGGCATGAATGGATCCATCGGCCAGGAGGATAGTCCCTAAAAACACCAGGAAACCTGACAAAACATATCATCATTATCAGTCAGTCACTGAGAAAATTCATGTCATTCATTGACAGAAAGAGTAGCTTTCTAACGCACAAACTCTACTTGATGCAACTACTGACAAATAAATGTTATAAATGAAAGCTGCTGCTGGTACAAAGACTGAAAACAAACAGGCTGATCTGTGCTACCAAAACAGCTCTGATGCATTAAGGCATAAAATTCACAAGACCTCTGACGTATCCTGTTGTATCAGGCAGTAGATTAGCAACAAGTCCTGCAAGATGTGATCAGATTGATCAGATTTATTGGTTCAGTACATTGGTTCCATGCTCAGTCAGTTTAAAGTCTATGTTGTGTTCTATAGCATTCCTGAAAGATTTTTACAGTTTGACAGGTATATTATCCTTATTATTATCCATATTATCTATTGCTGTCAAGGAACCATGAAGGGGTGTACACGGTCTGCAATAATCTTGGTAGTACGTAGTGATAAGGGCCGCAATAGTCACACTTTTACAGTGGGTAATAGTGGAACAGAGTAACAGGCCTATGGTAAGGTGGTTCCCACAAAGATATATATAATGGACCACTTCTGAACTGTCTGTGCCTATGCGCAACATACACAGCAAACTGCAATGCAATGTGTTCTGACACCTTTCTATCATAGAGCAGCATTAAGTACTTTGAGCTACAGTAGCTCTTCTGTGTGATCACACTAGACAGGCTAGCCTTTGCTCACCATGTGCACTAGTGAGCCTTGGGTGCCCAGGACCCTGACGCCAGTTCATTGGTTGTCTTACCCTGCACCACTTTTGGTAGGTAGTACTAATCTCTGCATACCCCACAACATTTGTTTTTTGGAGATCTCTGGCCAGTTTTGAGACTTTGGAGCTTTCTCCCAGTTATATATCCATTATTATTTAGCCCTAGTCAATGTCACTCATTTCTTTAATACTTGCTTATTTTTCCAGCTTTTAACACATAAAATTCAAGAACTGACTGTTCTCTTGTCTATAAATCCCACACTTTGACAGATGCCATTGTAGTAATATAATCAATGTTATTCAATTCACCTGTCAGGGGTTTAATGTTATGTCTAATCAGTGTATAATATCATATGTAAGGCAGATTGGGAGTGTGGAGCTGGGATGTGGTGCCAAGACTACAGTCAAAAGCATCTTCCATTGCACAATGATTTGAAATTACTATCAAGTATTTATATTGTGTAACGAGGACGCTGAGTCTTGAGGATCCACTTGCAGCTTTATTAAGAATGGTCAAAACAGGCAAGGGTCAAAATACCAGCGAACGGTTATAGGGAATAGACAAAATCAGTAATGTTAAACAGGCGAGGGTCGAGGCAGGCAACAAACAATCATAAGCAATAAACAGTCACAGTTCAGGGCAGGCAGCGAATAATCCAAAAACGTAATCCAAAGCAAAGTCAAACAAGGCAGCAAACAATCAGGAGAACCAGAAACAATCCAAAACACAAAACCAGGTAAACAAACAAGGGCTCTGAAATGTAGGTCGAGGCAATACAAGACATCGCACAGAATGAATGGAGTCTGTGGTTTAAATAGACCGCTAGATTGTGACCAGGTGAACCAAACAGAAAGTGATAAGCCCCAGATACGGGCCAATGGAAATTGTAGTCCGAATAGTAGTTAGTACTCAGGAGAAAACTCCCTCTGATGGCTCAGAGGGGGCGGAGCGGGAGCCTCCTCCGTAACATATTGAAAGGCATTCTACTATATCTTTGCATATGTAGACCTTCTATGCAAGGACACTG
Source organism: Botia almorhae (assembly GCA_036877575.1). Taxonomy (NCBI): domain Eukaryota; kingdom Metazoa; phylum Chordata; class Actinopteri; order Cypriniformes; family Botiidae; genus Botia; species Botia almorhae. The sequence goes on from JAZGTJ010003118.1 coordinate 16,427, forward strand.
ACATGTACAATATCAGTATGTTGACGGCTTCTATTAAGTGCTGTAAAAGCGTATCGTAAATGCTTTAACATATGTACAATTAAAAGATGTGCAGATGTTTTTGAATCCTCAAAAGAAAGCATTTCTATAGTAAATTTGTATGAAGGTGACCTTTAATGAAATAGTCCACTCAGAAATTTTCTTATAATTTACTTACCTTCAAGCCATCCCAGATGTGTATGACTGACTTGCTTTCAATTCATATTTTTAACTTAGCAAAACTGAAACCAATTGAACACATTAGTGCTAAAATCAAATATAGAGACACATTAATAACCTTAAATGTGGCTCACTAATAACCAATGAAAAAACAGTGAAATTTGAAGTTATTAATGTGCCGCTAATATGTTGATTACTTTTATGATAGATAAATGTGTATATGGGTCCTGTATAAGGGCATAAAGTGACGGCCTATAATTGATAGAATTTATAGAAATCTGTGTTTAGCTGAAAAAGGAAATCATACACATCTGGCATAGCATTAGGGTGAAATATTCTTTCAAGGGTTGGCGTCTTTATCGACAGCTGTTGTTTAAACATGAAATTGCATGTTGGAATAAACTTGCTGATAGTAAGAACTTCTACAAGTTGTCTGATCTGTTGCTTTTTTATGTAAAAACACAAGAATGAATGATGGAAGCATGAAATTGCTTGCAACGTTGATATTAATGAAAATATTATTGTAGACTTACTGTGATGATGCCAATTTTTGATTGAGTTTTTTTCATTTTTAAGTTTTTTTGCCTGTTTTTTTGTGTTGGAATTTTGTTTATTTTTAACAAAAAAGTAATATGCAACTTAAAATATAAATCTATTGCAAATAAACCTATAAATACCATAAATATTAATATATGAATATTCATTAGATCTTGTAAATCACAAAAGTTGATAAAATAATAAGCAACACAAGCCTTATCATACTAACTCGTCAGGTTGTCCTGTTTCATTAAATTAATTTCGTTGTGATGACTGCTGAGTTACCTTGTGCTATTCCCAGAGCTCCAAAGACACCTATTCTAGTGTCTCTAACATGAGAAGGGTACGTTGTGTTAAAATATTTTACAGCATCATTGGTCCAGTCACTGAGCCACAAGTTTTGACCGATAAAGGCCACATTCTGAATGAAGTAGACTATAAAACTCCAGGTGGCGTAACCCCACCCCATAGCCCTCAGGTACTGAAGATACACTGAAAACTTCACCTGCAAAACAACAAATCAGTAAGGAAAAGGACCAAAACTTAAATGAAACAAAACCAAGTTGTGAAACACTGCAATTAGTTTTTACATGCCTTTCCTGTTTCCATTGTCTCTTTCTCAATCAGTCGCTGTCCCTTCTTGTCATTGGAATCTAAGCCACTTTTAAGGGAGCTGTGTTTCCTCAGTCTACAAAACAAAAACAAAGTAAACATATTGAAATTCACCTATCGCTGAGAGTTTTATTAACAGGCAGTAAGACCCTTCAGGTGGTAGCAGCGGACACAATTGCCATTAAAGAGACAATGACAGAATTAAAAGATTCTATGAATGGGTTACAGGTGAGAATGGAGATGGCGGAGGGCCGTATTTCACAATTGGAAGATATGACACAGGGGCTGACGACAGATAAAGACGCTAAAGCAAAGAAGATAAAAGCTTTGTGGGAACATGTTCAAATGCTTAAACCATAGCAAAAGGAACAATGTAAGGCTTGTGGTGCTGAAAGAGAAGTACAGGATAAAAGTTTTTCAAACCAAATTATTTCTGGTGTTAATCATGCTGTTGTCTTATTGAATGTTCTACATGCCATCGGTCACAATAATTTAGTTAGCTATTCAAAGGTATTGGGCAGTTCATTTGCCAGCCTGATTTTGGTTTTTGTAATTGGGGGTGAAAAAAATTGTTATTTGTTCTGTAAGTACAATATGGATCTTTTTTGTTCCCTCTTGATGTGACCTAGTATGCATGTTTGATGTATTAGACCTGCCATATACTGCATTATACTTCATAAAAGGGGGATGTAATATTATCAGCTCCTCTGTATGCTGATATGCTGTATATGCTGTATGTTGAATGTTAATTGGCTGTTGGTCTAGTGGGTGTGTGCAGGCAGTTGTTCAAAATAAACGATACAAGCAAGACGCATATGATCTCCGATTCTTTTCCATATAAGACACTATTTAGAGACTATATAAGAATAATACAATCAGCATGGGAGAAAGTATTGCAAGCAGTGAAGAAGTGTCGTGGAATTGTGTGGAAGGATCTTAGACTGTCCATGTTTCCCGATATGACAAGGGAGCTGGCTGAAAAAAGAAAGATGTTCTTGCCTCCCAAAAAAGTGCTCCAACAGCTACATGTGAGATACACACTTGCCTTCCCCGCTACACTGAGATTTACTTGGAAAGGTAGAAAATGTAGTTTCACCTGCACCAAGGAAGTGGAATGCCTCATCAGCACATTGCACAATGGTAAGACATAAACAGGTATGCCCTTATATGACAGTGACGCTTATGGGCGATGAGGAAGAGTTTTGGAAGAAATTTTTGTATTCATGAATATAGCATTAACATTTAAGCATTTGGCAGACACTTTTATCCAAAGCGACTTACATTGCATTATACTACACATTGATCACTATACATTGAGTATGTGAAATCCCTGGGATCGAACCCATGACCTTGGCATTGTTAACGCCATGCTCTAACCACTGAGCTACAGGAAAGCTGTCTATGATTTTTATTGTGAACCTTATTATGAGACATCTTATTCTGTTTCTTCTGTAGCTGTCATAAAAATGTGCTGATGAAGCAAACTTTATGCACCTCATCCTAGGTAGAGGAAACAATTGCACTGTTAGCATCTGCAGAATCTGTTTCCTACTTCTGCAGAAGAGATTTTGAGGGTGGAGGGGGCTAAGAGATTGGTATTGGTATTAAATGAGATTAGAAATGAGATTGGTATTGGTATTAAAACTTTCTATATAAGGTGATAAACTGTGAACATTGAATACTGATTGGTGATTACAGATATATGTTCAGATGAGCATGGGCCAATGACAACTGTAACACCCCAAATGTACCATATATAAGCTTGTTGCAAACACTTAACTTTGAGATCTTTAACCCATCTTCAGAAGCTTTACATATTCATAACTGATCTCCCTTGCAAGAAATAAAATATTACAAAGACAAATCGTGTCTGACAAATCTCTCATTCCAGAAATAGAAATTTTCCACAACAAAGTCAACCACGGGTGAAAATTAAACGTGAGTGGGTTTTAAGATTTAGATATTATGCTGCCCGAGCAGCGTGCAGCTGGACAGTAACATAACCACAAGAACATTGGTTCTTAGGACAAAATGTTTAATGCTCTCGTCGCGTGTAAGTCGCTTCGGATAAAAGCGTCTGCTAAATGAATAAATGTAAATGTAACCAGCTGCATGGGGGTGCCCCACGGACCAATAGGAATTATTATCTGTTGTTGCGTGTTATATTTGCAAAACTTGTTGTTTTCAGGTTTTGGCCTAAAGACCAGAGACCGGTCAGAGCTCCCAGTTTCTGTTTTGAGGGAGCATTTTAAGTTACTTAATGGTGTTCGTTTTGTTTTTTGCAAATCGTTCATAAAAAAAGGTTCGGTCATGACAAAGTTTACTACTAAGATTTTGTTATTGTATCTACTAGGCAACAATGTCTATATAGATATAAATACACAATAGTGGGTTCTTTTTTTCCCTTTCTCCTGACATCGATATTATATATTATATAGTGCAATATGGGGGGGAATCATATAATATGCATGTCTTGGAACATAAAAGGTTGTGGATGAACAAGAATTTAAAATTCACTCCGACTTGGTGAGGTCAAGGATGGTGAGGGGAAAATGGTCTGTTTACAGGCCATGATAAATGGTACCGCAGTGGTACTGCAAAAGGCGTTTGATTGGGTTCACTGGAAATTTCTATTCACGACTTTTGGTTTTGGCCTTGTTTCATCAAGTGGGTTCAAACATTATATAAGACACTTAAGGCATGTGTGATTACCAACGGTAAAGTTTCTCCGTCTTTTGATCTCACCAGGGGGACATGACAGGGGTGCCCACTGTCATTATTATTGTTCAATATCACACTGGAACCATTGGCCATTGCTATTGTGGATAATACAAACATTTTAGGTGCACAGGGAGGCGACAAAGAACACAAATTGTTTTTATATGCCGTCGATATTTTGGCCTTGGTAAAAGATCCAGACAGGTCCTTATCCTACCTAATGGAGACAGTTCAATCATATTTTAGTATCTGGATATAAAATTAGCTGAACAAATTGAAAGCTACACCTATATCCGGAATATGTAACACAAATATGGTAACTAAATTTGGCTTTAGATGGATCCCAAGTGGGATAACATATTTGGGTATCAAGATAAGTAGGGTTTTGTAGAAGTGGCTCCTCTTCTACAAAACATAAGAAACAATTTTGACAAATGGATAAAAATTCAGTTAACTTTATGGGGGAAGGTGAATATAGTTAAGATGGTGGTCTAGTCTCAGCTTAACTATGTACTTATGATGCTACCACTTACAATATCACAGCTGATCTTTAAACAATATGATATGATGGTTAAACGTCTCCTATGGAATGAAAAAAGGACCAGGATAAAGTTTAGCAAGTTATGTGCATCTCAGGATAAGGGAAGGTTGGGATTACCATCTGACCATCTGCTTTATCAGATATCCTTTGAAATGGCCAAATTGGCCAAGCATTGAAATAATAATACTCAATCGGATTGGGTTACCAATTTTCTCAATTTGAGAGCACTTGTCTGAGTGCTTTTCACAACCCCAGTGCTTATTCTATCATGAAACACTCAAGAGAGGTATGGGTAAAGATTCACAAGATGCATAAATTATCACATTGTAACCATACTCTTCCATATGGTATAATTCTGCTATCTGTATCAGGAAATCACCCATATATTGGAAGAAATGGCATATGAATGGCTTGTATACTGTGACAGATTTGTTGGAACAGGGTGTATTTATGTCTTATAATAATCTTGTACAGAAGTATAATTTAAAGGGAAATTATAATTTCCGGAAATATCTTTAAATTAGAAACTGTGTTTCCACAAAAATCCAACACATGCACGGAAACCATATCTTGGACTTCCTAACACTGCCTCATCCCCAACAAAAAGGTCATATATTTTTATAGTCATGGCCAAAAATATCGGCACCCTTGCAATTATGTCAGAAAATGTAACACTTCTCTCCGAAAATTGTTCCAATTGCAAATGTTTTCGTATTCCTGTGCTTATTGTTTTTGTTTGCACTGGAACAACACAAAAAAACAGAGAAAAGTCAAACTTATTAAAATCCCACACAGAACTCAAAAATGGTCTGGACAAAACTATTGGCACCTTGTCAAAATTGTAAGACATTATTGCTTTTTAAGCATGTGATGTGCCTGTAATTTGTATTTTGAAACAGTGATGTTACAGCCAAGGTGAATTGTATATGTGTGTTTAGACGCAGGTCGGATTTCTGGATATTGGATATGTATCCAAATTAAAGCCACATTTGAAAGTCCAGGTCGGATATGAAAAATTGGATCTTGTGTGTTTACACACGTGCGACAGATTCCGATCTGGGTCAGATGTGAGTAAAAAATCTTGACTTTTTGTCCCAGTGTAAACGCAGCCTAATACTTTATTTATTCATGTTTATGCAACGTAGTGAAGTTTCTCCATTGACATCCATTGACCAAAATTAATGGCCTCTGTCTTTGTAACATGTTATCATGAAAACATGAAAAGCAAGCAGCAATAAATGGTGACATTGCCACTTAATTGCCACGCCCTAGCAACAGTACCCTAGCAACCGCCACATTGGAAAAACAATCCCTTAGACTTTACATTAGGCAGATCTTTGTGATGTCACAGCACTGAAACAGAATGTCGTAGAGATTTAGGGGTGGCCTCAAATCGCTCTGCTTGGTAAGCAGCAACAAATGGTAATATTTCAACTACATAGCCATGCCCCAGCAACCAGTTATGGTACCCTAGAAACCATCCCGTTGACTTGCACTGAAAAGGTGACTGGCATCAGAACATAAAATAAATTCAGTTTGTCAGAACCATAGTGTATGTCTGCATTTGTACAGGTGAGAAGTCAGGTAAGAAATACGTCACAGCTTTGAGAAATTGTACCTTCCATTTTGCTGAGTGTGACGCTGACTGTGGCGCAGGCTGTTTTCTCTTTTCAGTGTGCTTGAAACCACATCCTCAAGAGAGCTGTCAGCCTGTGGATCCAAACTCTCAGGCATGGTTTCAAACTCTTCATAGCCAAAGTCCTGAGCTACAGCATAACATCATTAGTAATTAAGATGATAACAGTAACATTGTGTGTAGTGTTTGGCTCTATGTCAATAACACAATATCTCAATATTTTATGACTGTGTGGTTAATCATGACATTAGTCACCAGAATATCTCCCTGGAGTTGTATAGGTTACTTTAATGATGGATGAAGGCACTTTTTGGAGCTTCAAGTTTCTGGTACCATTCACTGCCCAAATCTGGGAGAAGCCAGGTTATTATTTAATATAACTTTGATTCTGTTCGCCTGAAAGAATAAAGCCTTGAGGGTGAATAATATATGGGCCAATTTGAATTTTTGGATTGAGAACTCCTTCGTTTTGCCCTGGGCCTCCACTTAATGTACGTTTACCTTGGGTAAAACAGTTGCCATCAAACTGTTTTCCTATTTCTGTTGTCATCTGTCACTGAATTATTACACACGTTTGTATTATCATCTTGTGTCTGTGCAAGTAAGACAAGCATTCTTCAATGCAACACCTTTAATATCGTTGGTTAATACATGACACATTCAGTTGCTGTAGTTGTTACTTAAATATCAATAAGATTGCAATGTCTGGGAGGGAAGTTTGCGGTTGTTGGCTGTGGAAAATCAGTACCTCTATATAGGCCTCCAAGACTAAGAAAGTCACGTTTATAAACTTGTTTGAATGGATGGATTGTACAGCCCAACCCCTATACACTATGAAGAAGATAGAAGAAGAAAACTGCTTTTGAAAGATGACAGTTAGAAACTATGTTGTCCTGGACAGCAACTTGTAAGTACCAAATTTTATTTTTACCGCATATAATTTTTATTCTAATTTAATAGAGTAACCAAGTCTGTCTTGGGGTGACATAAACAGCTAAAAGACTCTCAGAACTTGTGTTGCCTGATTGGACCATTTTAAGATTTCTTTCTTATTATGATGTCAATTATTATGGTGTCATCTTAAAAAAACTCAATAAAGCTGACTAATGAGAAATGCTAATGTTGGCTAAAGGACAAACCTTTGTTAACATCAGTTGTGCTGCTTTCTGCTTTTGCATACATTTCCAGGAATTCAGAAAAAGACCCTTTGCTGGCTCGAAGACTGTTGTACGATCCTATTTCAGAAACAACCCCATCCACCAGCACAACAATCTCATCCACATATGGCAAGAAGCTAATTCCATGTGTTACCAGGATACGAGTCTATAAAGGAAAGGACAAGAAAACAGATCAAAACGCCTGATTTAACATAAAATCATTACAACAGAACAGTTCTACAGCTGCCTACAACTGACTAAAACTAAAGTAGAAAATTAAAAATTAAATTTAAGTAGAAAATGTCCTTTTGCTACATAGACTATGTTATACATCTTATTTTAAATCAATTTAAGCATTAAGAGTTTAGACAACAGATTGCAAATCGAATCGGTTGGTTATAGGTTTGTGTATCTTGTAAAGTGACAAGATACTGTACATGAAAAAGTTTTTAGTTTTTGTCTTTAGTTTTTTTTTGTATACATTATTATTATTTTTAGGCTTGAATGTGTAATTTTAATTCTTACCTTGTCTTTCAGCAGTCCTTTTGGTCCAATTACCCTCTCAAACAAATGTTTTCCCACATGTGAGTCTACAGCGGACAGTGGGTCATCCAGCAAGTACACATCTGCAGAACTGTAAGATGCCCTGGCCAGACTCACTCTCTGTTTCTGTCCCCCACTGAGATTAATGCCCTGTGGTTCAGCATATGGTGGGATTAGTGCTTGGTGTTTACTCACTCACATTCAACCCACATCCTACCAAAAAGGGTTTTGTGTGTTGGATTGAGATTTCACTGCTACCCTCTCTCAACATCATCCCTAGGTGTATAACTTTGTGCTTATCTTTTCTGTTTAATTACACTGCATTAATATCCATTTTATATTTTTGTATTACATGCTGGGTGAATTCAGTAAAATTTATTTTACTGAGGTGTGTGTTTGAAAAATTGGTGCTGGTGTGAATGTCATCAGAATTAACTAGCCTTCTTAACAAATTAGGGCAAAGTCAGTGTGTAAATTAACAACTATTTGGGATAAATGCAATGTAATTTGAAGGGAAAACTACAATAGGCCATCTGACTGACAAGAGCTGATCACAAAACATGTGAAACAGCCGATCACAGTTAATTTTGTTTAGGATCATGTTAAGGGGCATGAAAATGTAAAGTCGATGTCCCCTCATGAAGCTAAAAGTTAAACAGTTAAACATACATTTCGCTATATTTTTTAACAGCTACATTAATGCTAGGCCTGACTATATTTTGATTATAAACTAAGTATTACACAAGTTACCGCAATACCAACAAGTTTTCCAGCTGACTCACAATGTTGCGAAAGTTCTTAAAATGGTTCCGTGCACATTGTGAATTTTGTGTGCTTTATGCCTCAGACATTCAGCGGCTGTGATGTCTGAGGCTGAATCGTAAAGGGGTTTCACCAATTGATGCAATGAAGTGATGCTGCCAGTGTGCGTACACTCATAGAAAACAACATGTTCAATTACTAAAGACATGCTGCACATTTTGTCCGGTGTGTGACCTCCTTCAAACTTCTTCCCTAAGAACACCCATTTATAAATCTAACTTAATTTTTTTTTACCATAATACCATCATCTAAAATGCTTTACCTTCTCTCCAATCTCGGTCTGATCTCCACCTGGCAGAAGCTCCAGGTCTGGTCGAAGGGCACACGCATCTACAACAGCCTGGTATTTTTCCTCATTCAGCTGAGAGCCAAACAGGATGTTGTCTTTTAGAGTTGCATTCTGTATCCATGCCAGCTGGGGTACATATGCTACAGACCCCTGGAATAGTAAAAGATTTAAAAACATGAACAAATATATGAACAGAGACAGCTGCATAGCAAATCTCTAGATAGTATATTGGTGCCAGTTTTTCTTTTATAATTCTACTAATGTAATTATGCAGGCAAACTGGCATTTATATACCAGGGCTTAGGGCTTCATAAATTATTAATATTGCTTTTAATATAATGATTTAAATACAGACTACTATTTCTTTATTTTTTTTCTTTTATTGTCTTTCATTATGCAATGTTTAAATATTTTATAGTATTATTACAAAATCCCTTATACTTACATTCTATTAAATGTGATCTTTTTTCTAAGCACCATCTCCATGTAAGCTGGAATGGCATATCTGGTTTAATATGATTCTTGTCATCTTTCATGTTAATTGACTAAATGTCACATTGTCTGAAAAGTACATACTGTTTGAGCAGGCTGTCTACATTACTCTCTCATAAACTACTGAGATAGAACCTTCGCTTGCAATGATAGGTATTTCTGATGCACGGCCATTTATTTAAATTGTTCAAATGTGTTATAGTTATCGTCAGTTCAGTGAACTTTATATTCATAAACAAAATTACAATCTTAGCAACACTAATTAGTTTTACCAATATACATTTTATAATAAACAATGCAATTAGCAGTAATCCAATTTGTTTTGTAATCTGTGTTGTAGATGTTTTTAAATGTTCCTGTTGTATGTGTTTTTATTTTCATTGTATGTAAAGATGCTTTGAAACAATGCAACATTGTATAAAGAGGTATATAAACAAAATTGAATTGAATGTAAAATCTAGAGTTTGAGACTAAATTTGAAACTGAATAATCACAACTGCAGGACAAGGTCTGTTTAATTACTTTGATGTTAATATGACCCCTTAGGATGTGCATTTCTCCCAGCAGAGCTGAAATCAGAGAACTCTTGCCCGACCCCACAGCTCCGACCACTGCCACCAGACGACCCTCGTTAATGTCCAGAGATACACTGAGAGATATAAGCCATATATGTCTCACACCACAGCATTAAAATGCTGTTTAAAAAAGCACACACTTGATGGCAATGAATTTTAAATATTCTCCTAAATCTCCTAAATAATCCTAAATCACAGTTACGTGATTCAAACATATTGTAAAACTCACTTTTTCAGGACTGGATCTGTTTCTCTCTCCCAGGCAAATGTACCATCAGTCAAACTTACTGCAGCAGCTAGTTCAGGAAATTATGAGATGATGTGATCACTTCCTGAGATTTATACTAAACTTTCTTTGTACCTTAAGTATGTTCTATGCAGCCTGTTACACTATGAGAAAAAAATCAATAACCCTTGTGATCTAGATCAAAATAGATACAATAGATCAAAAACATGCTTTACAACAACAAATACATCAGTCCATCATGAAAATATTTCTAGATTTAACAGTGAGCTTTTTGCTTACTGTGTTGGTTGTCATGCGAAACCGCCATTGTGTTCAGATCATCACCACCAAGAAATTTCTCAAGTCTTCTTTTAGATACAGTGGTCTAAACATACAAATATAGCACAGAAGGCACATTTTTCAATAACATTTTTAACTTCAATATTAGTTTTCCATTTCAAGCTCTCATATGTATAGCAATCACATTTCTTATTTATGCATGTAGGTTTTGAGGGCTTCAACATATATAATAACATGAAGATCAAATGGCTTCTTACCTGAACCATTATAGAAATCAACTGTGGCAGCATTGCCAGTGGAAAGCGCAGAATGTTGAAAAGTGAGATAGAGGTAAAAGCTTTCTCTGCATCCAAGATGTTATCAGGACTCACAGATACAAATACAGCAAAGGTTGCCAGTGAGACCTGCAGACAGCAAGAAATAACTTGAGACTTGGAGTTAGTTTTTACTGCTACTTTGACAATACTCAGTTGTATATTTCTTTGAGGCACAGTGAGACACATAAATTGCATAGTGATATTTAAACTTTGATGTCTAGGAACTTTCTACTACTTTCAACTACTAATTTTAGACAAAACAGAAGTTTTAATTGTTGGACCAAAATCTTCCCAACATAACAACCTAGAATATTGTCTTTCTCTTGATAGATGATATAAAGCCTTCTTTGTTAGCTAAGAATATGAGGATGCGTTTACACTGCAAGTCTTAAAATGCTCTTAAAATCCATATCTTAAGTCCATATCTGATTTTTTGTCCCACCTGTGTACCCTTATGCCTCATATCCTCATATGTGTTTACATTAATCTCCCGGTCACAAAGATTTCAATTATTTACTAACATGAGCGCCATAACTGACCCTCAAATTGTGGGTTGACTTTTGCTAGTTCATCTGTTCAAAAGTCGGCAAGAGTACACCCAACAGTAATAATTAGACCAAAAAGTCAAAGCGTTTTTTAAAATGCTGCCGTCCTAAAGACTGCTTCAATGCTTGCCACACTGATGACACGACAACTCCATATATCTTTATAGCCTCCATATATTTGGCTTTAATGCTCTTTATTTTGTGCTGGCATTGCAACCAGGTTTGGTACATCTGCGAAATGATGACGTTTAATGCAATCCATTGTGGAACAGTGACGTTATAGCCAAGGTGAATTGAATATGTGTGTTCAGACGGAGACCAGATGTCTGGATATTGGATATGTATTCGATTTAAATTCGATTTAAATTTGGAAATTATACAAAAAAATCTGATTTCGGATTTTTGTTTACACATTTTAGATTACAACTAATTCCGATCTGTATCAGATGTGGTTAAAAAAATCAGATTTTTTGTCCCGGTGTAAAAGCAGCCTTAGTGTCCTGTTTGATAGCAATTTGTCCTTAGAAAAACACATTTTCAATATTTGTACCACTGCCTTTTTCATCTTAAAAATATAATAAAACTTGACATGCTCTTTATGTTAAACACAAAAAAGTTAATGATTATTTGATCATTATATCTGTAACGAAACAACAGACGAAGTCGGATCCATTTGCAGCGGTATTTATTATCGTGGTCAAGCAGGCCGGGGTCAAAACACAGGCAGTAAACACAATGTAGATAAGGCAGAGCAGAATCAGAAAACAGGCAATAGTCAAGGCAGGCAGCAAACAATCATAAACAAGTTAACAATCCAAGTCGGGGCAGGCAGCAAGCAGGCAAAGGTGATACACAAAAATAACAAACAGGGAAAAACGCTTGAGAGTCAGAGTTTTACTGGCACTTAAATAGTGAGAGTCAATGAGGAACAGGTGCACCGTAATCAGTCACAGGCATGGTGGATTCTGGGAAGTGTAGTCTGAAAAGAACGAGTTAATACTCAGGTGACGGTTTCCTCTGGTGGCGCGGGGGAGGCGGAGCAGGAGCCTCCAATGTGACAACATCATGATCATACTTGATTATTGCAGTGTCTTACTAGGTGGTTGCCCTGCAGGTTTAGTACAAAAACTTCAGCTGGTTTAAAATGCAACAGCCAGAGTTCTTATGAGAACTAACAAGTATGACAACATTAGCCTGGTTCTGTTAACTCTGCACTGGCTGCCTATCAAGCATCGTATAAACTTCAAAATTCTACTAATTTGGTTCAGAGGATCACCTAATCAGTACTTTTTTAAGCAAAATTAGATGTGCCTGTGTTGGAATTCAACAGGGAATGGACTGGTTGCCATAAATGTAAGGATGCTGTTTAAGAAAAATATTTTTTCCTTATAAAATATTATTTTATTGTTTCATGTTAATTTATTAAATGCCTGAACAGTACATACTGTTTTAGTAGGCTATCTGAATACATTATCTTCTCATAAACCACTGAGATGAGCCTTTGCATGTAATGACAGGTATTTCTGGCAACTCAGAAGAAGCAATTAGTCAGCAAGAGATGGCAGTACTGTGTAAGTTGTTGCCTAGCTTACTTTGTTTACCTGATTTACTTTGTTTCAGTTGTGTTGATTAGTACCTGTTGATATTTCAAAGTTGTTTGAACTGTTTTTGTGTATATTGCTGTACTGTATCGAAAAATCTGTTCATGCAACTATACTAATAAGAAGCTTGTGCATATAAGGTAATACTTCTATTGCTTGTTAATACAGATTACACTTTAAAATGCTGCACTACTCTACCATGGTATCGATCCGAGCCATTCACGCGCTATAGGCTTTTGTTTTCCTAATTAAAAAGCTGTGTTCGGCTGTATTAACTCATTATCCAAGTAGCTAAATACTTAAGCACTGTTCAGCACTTGCACTGTAACCCTTGTGTGAAGACCAGTGACTCTGCCTGCACGACTCCACTGAGCAAGGCTACAGTTAAGATTACCGTTTCCCCTCTTCACACCTCTGATCAATATCCATCTCCCCACATGCACATCTACACCTCTGTTAGTTTTATGTAGCCGTAACCAATGCTCCCTCTCTCCAAACACCCTCTCCCATGCAGTCTAATCCTGCTGACCTTTGTAAGTATCAGTCATTACTGTCCTCCTTCTCTACTGATGTCCACTTCGCTAAAACCGCATATTACACCACCAAGGTCAGCAATACATCTGATGCTCACAAGCTCTTCAGAACTTTCAACTCCCTCCTTTGTCCTCCTTCACCTCCACCACACCACTGCAGAGTTTTTCACAAACAAAATAGCATCCATAAGCAGCCAGTTCACACCACCACCATCTCCAAGACCTGACCCACCTACACCCAAAACCCTGCTCACCTCTTTTTCCATACTCAGTGAAGCTAATGTCTCCAAACTTCTCTCCTGTCACCCCACTACCTGCCCACTGGACCCAATCCCTTCCCATGTCCTACAGGCTATATCAAGCTCACTTACACCATCACACACATCATCAACTAATCCCTTACTGGCTCCTTCCCCACCACATTTAAGCAAGCCCAGATTACGCCTCTGCTTAAAAAGCCCACACTCGACCCTTCTATTACTAACAACTACAGACCTGTCTCACTCCTCCCGTTCATAGCGAAAACACTTGAGCTGTTTTCAACCAGACATCATCTTTCCTGTCGCAGAACAACCGGCTCGACATCATGCAGTTTGGCTTCAGGAGCAACCACTCCACTGAGACTGTGCTGCTGTCTGTCACTGAAGCCTTGAGGACAGCAAAGACAGTCCAGATCCTCCGTACTAATGCTACTAGATCTGTCTGAAGCCTTTAACAAGGTCAATCACCAGGTAGTTCTTAACACTCTGTCCTCGCTGGGGATCATGCACTCCAATGGTTTCAGTCCTATCTTTCTGATAGATCCTTCAGGGTGTCATGGAAAGCTGAGCTGTCCAAACCACATCATATGGTCACGGGGTCCCTCAAGGATTAGTCCTTGGATCACTTCTATTCTCCATCTACAAATGGAGAATCTTCTCCATCTTGTCCTATTATACAATCACGTGGTTTCTCTTATCACTGCTATGCTGATGACACCCAGATCTTCTTCTCCTTCCACCCTAAAGATCACACAGTAACGCCACGCATATCAGCCTGTTTGGAAGATATCTCGGCTTAGATGACACAAAAAACCTAAAACTCAACCTAGCCAAAACTGAACTTTTGTCTTTCCAGGTCACCCTACTGTCACAATTTCACAGTCCAGCCAGGCTCTACAACCTTAACACCAACAAGGACAGCCAGAAACCTTGGGGTTGTCTTGGTGATGACCAGCTGACATTTTCTGACCACATTGCCAAAACAACACGATCATTTAGATTTGCCTTATACAACATTATGAAAGTCCGGCGTTATCTCATTAAACATGCAACACCTCCTCCTTGTCAAGGCCCTTGTCATTTCTAGGCTGGACTACTGCAATGCTTCATTGGCCGGCCTCCGAGCACGGGCACTTAGACCACTACAACTGATTCAGAATGCAGCAGCTTGACACAAGTTCACAAGTGTGAATAATTATATATATTTAAAAAAAAAAACTACTAACTGTTTCTCCTCTCTCCCTACAGGTATCGCCTCTATCAAGCAAGGAAATGTTGGAGTCTTGGTAAAGTGTAACCGCACACGGCGGATGTTTTTGGCCTCCATATAATTTTTTGCTTAATTGTTTTACTCACCTTTAAGTCGCTTTGGATAAAAGTGTCTTCCAAATGCCTAAATGTAAATGTATTTCTAATGCACATCCATTTATTCAAAAGTGCAAATGTGTTACCATTAGTTCAGTCAACTCTATATTCATAAGACAATTACAATCTTAGTATCCCTAATTAATTTTACTACTATATATCTTATAATTAACAATAAGTGCAATAATACTCTGTATTCTATATTCTGTGTTGTACATGTTTGACAATCTTTCAGTTTTTATTTTCATTACATGTAAAGCTGCTTTGAAACAATGTAACATTGTAAACATTGCACTCTATCAGATGTCAAAAGTCTATACCAATATTAATATACATTTACGGTGTGCTGCTCTCGAAAAATCACCATCCTAACCTTTATATCCATACTGAAATCCCAGAGGGCCAGACAATGATTCATTTTTTTTAATCCTTAAAACATTGGTGTCTGAGACATCATGAGCCTGGAAACTAAAGTGTACACCGTGAGTTTATAAAAGTTTATATATATTTAATTAGTGATATGAATAAGTAAAGCTCATAAACGACTGTTGAGACAGTGGTCTCATTTGAAACGTGTGAAACCTTGAAGCTGGAAAAAGTATTTGGTATGTCATAATTTTAAAAGTACATTTTTAAAGCTTTTTATAAATATTTATTGATAGTGGCAATAAATGTTTGGGCTGCGGTATCTTGTTTACACAAAGACACAAATGATAACAAATTGACATGTACGGAATTCAATTGTGCCGTGTGCCGTTATTTTCTCTTTACACTCATTGTACATTCACAGAAAACAATGCCGTGTCTTGGCCACAATGCATATGCACAGAATGTCAATTTTAATGATGTTTTTCAGCATTAATCATTATTTTGAACTATTTTCCTAATATTATGAAATAGGAACTCAATGTCAGAATAATTCAGTTTAATTCAAATTCATTTCTATAGAGCGTTTCAAAGTTTTGCATGGTTGCAAAGCAGATTTTTAAGACAATATGTTTTAGAACAGATGAGAAATATAGCTAATATAGAAATAAGGAAGAAAGAAATGATAGAAAACAAAAAAAATAAATATGCACTGTAGAAAACAGGATTTAACTTACGATAGCTGGAGCGCATGAGAAAATGAAGGTGGAGACCGAAGACAGGTAAGCGAACTTTCTCATCACTTTCAGCTCCTGTTCTCGTATTTCCTTAACCTGTGCCTCAAAAGATGGCTCCCATGCATATAGCTTTAGAATCTGCCACATAAAGACAAAAATATTCGGATTTTTAATAAACAGGACTTTTCATGTCAATACGTCACATAACTTATATAAAATATATAAAAATATATGTAGCACAGCTAAAGTAAAGTAGCAAGCTACTTACCTTAATTCCGTTCAGTATGTCATTCACGATTTTCATCCGCTTGTCCTTAAATTTCATGTTTTCCATCTGGAAAGAAAGATGTTGCCCATGGTGACAGTGATGCAGGCAAGGTAAATTGTAACATATTACTTATTATAATACTATATAATTTATTATAATCAATAATACTATTTAAGAATTATATTATTTTATTATTCAATATCTTATATTATATAAATATATGCTGTTGCTCAACTATAAACCTTCTTTTTTGGTGAAATACTGAATGAGGATTTTTAAGTTTCTGTATGTTCTTTGTACAGCAGTTATAATATGCTCCTTTTCCACAAAATGTTAAAAATAAGCAAATGTAAAAATCAGCCTGGCGTTCTCAGTACTTTCAAACTAGGCCATACATGCATTCAATTAGGGCTGTCCCAGACAAAAGATTTTCCTAGTTGACTAGTTGTTGTTCATTTAAGCTATCAGTCGACTACTCACACATTGATGATTAAATACATAAATATGTACTGGGAGGGGGGTATTACATAACGGTTTGTGTTTCGTGGATGAGAAAGAATGTTATATGTAATGTTGTTATCATTTTTTTACATTAAAGAGAAATACAAAACCATAATAAAGAGCCTTTAAGATATAAATTAAGTTTGTTCATGCTTATAGCATTCTGTGTGACACCATTGACTATGAACGTGAGAACATAAACAAAATACAAAACCTATACATTGTAAAAAAAAAAAAACTGCAAATAAAGCAGCAAACACTACATCAATATAGACAATTATCTAACTAATGTCTAGACTATCTAATGTCTTCTGAAATGAGAAAGGAACACCGGACATGCGCTTAACATGCCATTTTGCACTTCGTGTTTATATTCTGAGCTCTTCTGCTTTTCTGTACATAGTAAGGTTTTTTAATAATGTGTATTTTTAATAATGGCAATTGGTCTTAATGAATTAAGCCACATTAAGCGTTTAATGATGCGCAAAGCGGCAAACATTAAGCTACTACTCACATTTTAAATAATAAGTGTTTGAGGTCAATAAATTTTAAGAATTTTAAGTGGATATTTGCCTGAAGAACTTGCACGTTACCTTTTTGGGTCATCTATAATCTTCCCTAAATGAACACCTTTTGATGTCCTTTGATTTCATAATTATCACATACCTCTCCATCCACAGGGTATCACTATGCATTCTTATGTTGTTTTCTGCAAGTAATAGATAATCAATTTTGTTCATCTAAGCCTTTTTTTTTTAACTAACGATTAGTCGACTGTTAGGGGGCAGCCTTACTTTCAATTTTATTTTGATGTATTCTGCTGCATAAGTAACCAGCTAACTGTTTCATATTAACAACACTATAAACAAATAGCAGCAGAATCACCTGGAAGCCCCTAGACTTGGTCGCCAGCCAGCCATTAATGGGCACCATCAGCACCATGACCAACAAACCCGCTAAGACAGATGGTCCCAGCTCGATCCAGAGAAAAGCTATGGACAAAATGATCTGCAGAGGACATGACCATAGCAAATGGATGAAGTTTGTGACATCATTGAACCTTTGGGCATCTGCTGACATCAGGTTTACTATTTCTCCAACTGTAGACTCTTTTCTAGAGTCATTGGATAGAACTAATGCCTGAAAGGGGCCAGCAAACAAAGAATCAACACAAGTCCTTATTTTCTTTTTGAAAGCAGACATAAAATGTATTTTCTAAAACAATACTCAAAACCACCCAATCTAAATGATAAAACACTTTATTATTCACCTTTTTATAAACAGCAGCCATAATAGCTGTGCGTACTTTCATACCCAGCACAAAACATCGTTGGAAATACTGTTGTAGAAATACAGATTGTAAAAATGCCACAACCAAAAGCAGTACTGCATACAAATAACCCGCCCATGTATGAGTCGTTTTGTCCTGAGTGAATGATATCATTAACCTGTCGTAAACCACATCATGTTAGTAAGTATTACCATAGATTGAGAAATACAACTGTGTCAAAAAGAAAACAAATTAGACAAAGAAAGAAGAAGGGGGTATTAACTGAGTTACAGGTCCTTTTTATAAGGGTCCAAATCTGAAGCTCACATAATTATTAAGATTAGAAAAAGAAAATGAGTGTATTACAGATGAGAGCCTAGGTAAAAGTCACTTACTTGAGAAGTTGCGGGCTTGCAAATGCTAGAAGATCTTGCAGTAGTTTGTAGAGGGCTGACTCAATGAGCACACCTTTAAATGTTCTACCGATGGTTGGTACCAGCCAGGAATGTGAATAGTCAGAGTCCTTTTCCTCCTTGTTTTCTTTCATATTTTTTTCTTTGTTTTCTTCTTTTTCCTCCTAATAGATTAAACATTGTGAGCACACAATTCAGTGTTTGCTTTCTAAATTGTATGAAGATTGACTACCAAGAGCAACTGGTTAATAAATTGAATACCATACTGCAAGTCTTCCATACATTTAGACAGAGCCAATAAATAGCTAAGAAGCAATACAGACAAAAGTATTCACTAATTCTCTGTGGGAATAATTATCTTACCATAACTAAAACATCCTGACTAATTCCTTTCGCCAGGCCATTCTGGTGATGGCCACTTGCTTGCTTATGTTTTCTCTTCTGCAGGACCCTCTGAGATTTTTTCAGCTCCTTGTTCATGACCTCCTCAAACTGCTGACAGATATAATGAGTAGAGTCTTTTTCATTCAGATCCCACATATCCTCCTGAACCAGAGGCTTCCTAAATCCTTTGAAGACCATGCTGGGAGAAACACAAGTTGAATATATTTGTGTTTGGTGCATTTTGTGGACACTTATACTGGATGTACCCTGAATTTGTGTATTTGGACATAACAGTAAAAGTCATAAGAAGCACAAATAAACTCAGATTCACCTGTTAAACCAGTTAAATGTGATTCGACTGAGAAATGTTGCTCTAGCTTCAGGATTCTGTGTTGCATTAGACAAAATTATTTAAAGTTATTTACATTTTACAGTAAGTGAAATTTCAATGACATTTCTTCAATTGATACTTC
Organism: Botia almorhae; assembly: GCA_036877575.1. Classification (NCBI taxonomy): domain Eukaryota; kingdom Metazoa; phylum Chordata; class Actinopteri; order Cypriniformes; family Botiidae; genus Botia; species Botia almorhae. The sequence continues at coordinate 36,106 of JAZGTJ010003118.1, forward strand.
TTTGATTTAGTTTCTCTGTACCTTTTTTGAAACCTTTTTCACTTCAGGGGAAATGTCAGCAATAGCCGATAAGACCAAAGCGATCAGCTTCATTCCATAGTTTATGTAGAACATGCAGAATCGTGGGAGATCAACTATTTCCCCCTAAAAAACATGCAACTTTAGCTCAATAACCAAAGAGTAACAGTACATGAAGTGTGTTAGGGTCAGTACCTGACTCAAAGCAGCTCTTAGTAGAGTCTGGAACTGGAAGACATCACACACTACTACAAGCACCCAGAACATAAAGAGGATTCCAGAGTCCACAGACATTGCTCTGTGGCGCAGAGACTCTTGGCATAACATCACAACTATCTACACAAACACAAACAGCTTAACATAACTTTATTAAATTGTTTATAACATAAATGTTGGAATGATGTTAATGTTTTACCCATGACACTGCTAGGAGAACAGGGTTTGTATAAAGCACTGCTGGATGTTTTGGAGATATGGAATCACTTGATAGCCCATAATCTTCACCAAGTGTGAGAGCAAGCTCTGCTATTGCTGCCAAAAACAGCAGGCTAACCAAAATCTTATAGCAAAAACAAAAGAAAGGTAAAGAGGAGAGAGAATTTTACTCCTGTACTAATCAAACTGCATTGGTTACCCATACAATAAAGAATTCAGTGTTGTTTTTATGTTTTATTTTTTTCTATTTCTGTACTGCCCTTTGGTTCCACTTGTGATGTTTAAAGTTCTATATAAATAAATAAAAACAACATATGCAAACAGAAGTTTAAACACTGAGTGATGCTGCCAGTCTCTAAAGTTACTGAAACCCGACCCTGAATTTTCAACTGTCAAGTATAAAGTGTTATTTATTTTACACATTTATTCTTGTAGATCAGCTGAAATTTATGTGACTATAAATACAACCTTTTCAGGGTACCACTGTATGACCCTAGGTCTGTTTAAAAAATATAAAGCTTTGTTAAGCATTATACATTGATTTGTCACAACATTAATTTGGATTTTGTATGCCAGGGCAACACCTTGAACTCTGTCATGTTCCTCAAACAATTTCTAAACAATGTGGGCAGTGTGTCAGGTGGATTATCATGCTGAAAGACCCCAGTGTCATCAGGGAACATATGTAACCCCCGTTCCCTGAAGGAGGGAACGGAGACGTCACGTCAACTGACTGACGTATGGGGTCTTGCTTGAGAGCCCTATCATCTTCGCGTAGTAAAAAATCGCACCAATGAGCATCGGCCCGAGAGGAGAGAGCCAATG
>JAZGTJ010003119.1:0-15890 GCA_036877575.1 Botia almorhae
GTTGGGCTTCATTTGACTTCAAAGTAACCTGCAATTTCATGTTTAAACAGAGATGGCGGTAGAGAGGCGACCGTTACGATTGCAGCTTTAATTTTTGACTAAATATAAGATTGTTAAACGAAGTTCCGTCTTCTATCAGCTGGTGTATAATTTGTAGGAAATGTGTGAGTTGGTTCTAATGCTTCATATTTGTGTCTCTACAGGGGGCGTGATACTGTATGCTGGTACCAATGGCAGTGCCAGTCCAGACCCAGGAAGCCCATCTAGTGGTTATCAAACCCAGTCTCCATCCTCCCACTCCCAGCCCTCCTCTCCAGAGGAGGTCACCTTCACTGAGATCGGGGCCCTCAAGCATCAGAGGGGTGGAGGAACCCCATCTTCTCCAAAACTGGTCTTTCAGTTTCCTGACGTCTACAACAACTCCTCGCCGAACTCAAACCAGAACATCTACTCCCATCCCATCGCCGGCAAAAGACCATGTGGGTTCACCGGCACGTTCACCAGTAAGTCTTTTTGTTCCATCGGTAACACACCACAATGTCAGAATCTTCTTTCTCAAAAGCATAACCGGGCCCCAGTATTGCTAAGGGGCGGTTTACAAAATAACGTTTTCGATCAAAAACGAAAAACTTTATATGAGTTTGGCCTGTTCGTTTACACATCAATGACGTTTTGCCGTCCTGAAAACAGGTTTTAAAGTGCAGGTTTTTGAAAACGACGCATTCTTCGTTTCTGTGTAAATGATAAAAATGCGAATTTGGCATGCGCATGTGCAAACAAACACCACAGATCACATAATTGTGTTTTGTGCTCCTCAAGAGTCTCTCACTAACTCTTTACAAAGTGGTTTTGCCAACTACTGGCGTGGCATGCATAATCTGCATTTTTAGTCATTTTTATGGATTCATTTGAACAATTCATGGATCATTTTGACAATGATGTTGTTAAAGGAAAAACTTTGCGTTTTATAAATGGTTGTAGTGTAAACATACCCGTAACCAATTGTGTGCATGATGTCCTGATGTCTGTTTTTCTCTCCATCGGAGCAGAGACAGGAGGCATGGTGCTCCTGTGTAAAGTCTGCGGAGATATTGCGTCAGGATTTCACTACGGCGTGCATGCATGTGAGGGCTGCAAGGTAAGAGAGAGGAAACCTCTGAAATAAACACGAGTCTTTCCTGCGGTCGCATTGTGGTTTAGTGAGCGTGTGTTTATTGTTGCAGGGTTTTTTCCGAAGAAGCATTCAGCAGAACATCAACTACAAGATGTGTGTGAAGAACGAGAACTGCATGATCATGCGCATGAATCGCAATAGATGCCAGCACTGCCGCTTCAAGAAATGCCTCTCGGTCGGCATGTCACGTGACGGTGAGCATTCAAGAGTCGTGCATTGATGCATGACAGATGCAATTGTTAGTGCAGCGCAGCAGCACGTCCTGTCCTCTCAACCTACTTTCCTTATAACTTTTAAGAGAGCAAGTTTCTATGCACTCACTTTAACTCTCCACCGTCCCTCCTTTCTCTCACCTCCTTCTCTGTGTTAATTCACCCCCCCACCCCTATCTCGCACGTACCCAACGCTCTGCCTCTCGACCCCTCCCAGAGACAATGATTTATGAGGGATGGACTCACGCGGTCCCTGAAGCTATCTGTCATCTGGAAAACTGCAGCAAATACAGGAATTATTTTGAGAAATTGGAACAAGGGCAACTTGATTACCGCACTCGCGCCCTTATAACATCCACAGGAATTAATGTCGTGCTGCGGCAAAAATTAAGCAAGGGATGCAGAAAAAGCGGAGCACGCGAGCTCGTCCTTATGTCAGTACAACAATACTTCAGCTTTAAAGAACAGTGGAAGAAACAGTGATCTCACATGATTAATGGAGGGTGTTTTTGGAAGACCCAGATTCTGCAAAATAAACTGACGCTCATAATTACACTCGTTCAATGTGACCTATTTAAGCCTGGTCTGACTTGTGTCAGGTTCTCGGCAGAATTTCACAAGCTGCTACCAGTATGCTAATAAAAGCCAATCTGAATAAAATAGCAATGTGGGCCGTGTCGTCAGTGGCTGATGTTCTTACGGGACACCACTGACAGAAGCCTAGCCAACGGGAAATGTTCTTAAAACGCTGGCTAACGTTCCCTAAAAGTTCTGTTTTCAAAACGTTCTTCTAGTAACGTTAGTAGAACGTTTTAACAGCATGTATCACATATTATAAACGTTTTTCTTAAGTTGTTAGTGGAATGTTTTCCAAATGTTACAGAATTAAAAAATGTTTAAATGTGGTTCTTATAACCAAGCAGTAATGTTAATACATATAGTGTTTTAGAACATTATAGAACATTATAAGAACGTTTTAAAACATTCCTAGAACTTTCAATATAACATTTTTGTTACTTAATGTTAGGGAAACATTCTTACAACTGAAATGGTTAGCTGGAAATGAGTCCACTGGGGGCAGAGTGAGGCGGTTCCTGGATGTGTTAGGTCCCACAACCTAGAAACCTGTTTCTTTGACAGGTCTTGCACAAACAGGAAAACCTCATGTAACTGCCTCAAAACCACAAAAAAGCAGACGCCCTGATTTCACCGCAGTCAAAGGTGTAATTCTGGTTGTGTGAGACAAACAAATGTTTGGTTTGACACAATGGCATGGTTTCGCTTCCGCCATTGTCGCTGCTGTTTCTAAAATTACTCATGCTGTTCTGTAATGAACAGAAGGGTTGCAGGTGAGATTTAGCGATGTATATATGTTGCACATGGAGGCGGTTTAGCTTCACAGTAGAACGTGCTGAACCCGTGTCCCTTATATTCTGCAGGTGCTATAGAACATATATGATATATGGGGCAGAGCTGCTCTCTGGCTTCCTTCTGCTCACATCTTGTATACTATGATGTACCACAAACCTCACTGTCACCCTGAATCGACCAAATGATGGATTGCGCTTCTCTCCTCCCCTCCCCTCCTCGGCTCTCTTTTTTCCTTTACGCTCCTTTTCTCTTTTTAACTCTCCTCTCCTCCTTTATTCTTCTCTCTTCTCATCGCCTCCTCTCCACTTGTTCTACCCTCTGTTCTCCTCTCTCTCTTTTCTCAGTCATTAGTTTCTCTCCTAATTACTGCACCATTGTCATCATGTTCTGCCTGACCCACTGCCCTACTTACGGCTAGAGAGAGAGAGAGAGAGAGAGAGAGAGAGAGAGGAGGAAGATAGGAAGGGAGGGAGTGATGGAGAGAGATGAGGGGGGAGGCATATGGTGCCATAGATGCTATTTTTAAACTCAACAGCTGACAGGTTTTTTAGAGGAGGGGGTCAGTGATGGAGAAGAGCATCCACAGCTAACAATTTTAGGTTGTGAGAACGTTTCCCTTTAGGTAACAGAAAACGTTAAAAATGGTATTTTGAAAGGTCTAACAATGTTCGAAACACGAATGCTTTGTTATAAGAACGTTATTTAAACATTTTTTCATGTTTTTGATATATGATACATAATGTTAAAAAAACATTCTAATAACTATACTTCTATAGAAAACTTGAACAGAATGTTGGCCAGCATTTTGAGAACGTTCATTGTTTGCTGGGTTTAAAGCTACACAAATGGATTTTATGTTTATCAATATTTAACCGAAGGTTTTGCGTGCTGTTGTCAGTACTGCAAAGCAAGACGTGTCTTGCACAGCTTTTGTTTTCTCTCTCTGTAGGCGTCTATTGTCTGATACCTGTGAAACTGTTAGGTACAGATCAGAAGGTTCTCTCGATGCTAGTTTATCATCGATTGTCAGAGTAAATGTAATACGTTTTGTATTGTCTGTATGTCACTGATAAATTATGCCCCAAAAGACACTGATGAAGAAAGAAACTAATCATGTATCTCTTTTTGCCCCCAGCTGTGCGTTTTGGCCGCATACCTAAACGAGAGAAGCAGCGTCTATTGGACGAGATGCAGAGCTACATGAACAGCCTCAACGAATCATCAACCATAAACATGGAAACCTCGCCAACACACGAACCGCCCACCAGCCCGAACGAGAGCCAATCCAAAGAGGCCATCGGGGCTTTATCTCGAGCCTACCAAGACATCTTCACGACCACGCAGGACCGCATGAACAAGACGGCAGGCGACGTCAACAGCGGCAGCAGAACTGGGCCCTCTCAGGACGCTAGCTACTCTCATGCTAACCCTCTCGCAGGGTTTCACTCAGCCTCCCAGGAAAGTCTCTCTGGCCCCGCCCGGTGCCCGGTCACTTCCAGTGAGAGCAAATGCCCGGTCTCTCTGTTGGACAACAACCGGTACAGTTACGCTCCGGGATTTAACCAAAATCACAGCCAGTCTAGCGTCCCCCCCCAACCCACCCAGGCCGGCTATAACAGCTACGCAGTTGGCGAATCCCAAAGCCAGACCTCATGTCCAGTAAGGCTGCCTGTCGGCTCCAAAGTGCTGGTGAGGAATGTTTAGAGATCTGTCTCACGACAGTCTTTCATTATTATATAGCTGTAATATTGCGTTTATGAGGCCCAGTGTGGGGTCATTTGAAGCAAAGAGAATTTAAGATCATAATAAAGGAACAGATCAATAAATTACGCTCTCATAAAGAGCATTTGAGGCCATTGCGGCGCGCTAATAAAAGTCTCGCACGCCGTTTCTCTCCCAGGCCTGTCCGCTGAACGCATGCCCTGTATCGGCACCGGGCGTCTCCAGTCAGCAGGTGTGGGAATCTTTCTCGCAGTGCTTTACGCCAGCTGTTCGTGAAGTGGTGGAGTTTGCGAAGGGCATTCCAGGCTTCCAAGAACTTTGCCAGCATGACCAAATCATGTTGCTGAAAGCAGGAACGTTCCAGGTGATTACACAACCCTCATCGCTTTCTCCCGACATTTTCCACCCCTTTCCATTACCGTTTCCTGGGAATTCAGACGGACAACTTCAATTATAAATCATTGTTATAAACATATCATTGTAAAGCTGCTCTATTCCATACAATACACGTGGATGGTTATTACAGCTGTTGACTTTAATTGTATGGAAAAGACCAACGTTCCGTAAAATGTGATTGTGTTTCTTGGATTGGGAATGAAAATCATGATGTTTCATCGTCATGTCAAAATCATCTGGTTTTAAATGATGACAGGATGGCGAGTAAATGATGGATTGATGATTGGTGATTTTGTATGAATATGACATTTTCACTGCAGTAGCTTTCATCTGCTCTGGTTTTGTCTTGCAGGTGCTTATGGTGAGGTTCTGCTCCCTATTCAACTACAAGGAAAGAACGCTAACGTTTCTGAATGGGCAGACGTACCCTCTTGTGACCCTCAGAGGGCTGGGTATGGGCTCCTTGCTGGATGCCATGTTTGACTTCAGCTCAAAGCTGAGCTCTCTTGGCTTGGAGTCAGATGAGATGGCGCTGTTCATGGCTGTGGTGTTGGTTTCTGCAGGTAAGAACAAAACAAATGAATTGCGACCACATAGCAGCGACCAATGAATTGCGACCAATGAATTGCGACCAATAGCAGCGACCAATGAATTGCGACCAATAGCAGCCACAGCAACACGCTAAGACTGCTCAAAACACTTTAGCAGAATATTTTAAATAAACACAGACTTATTTCATGTTTTGGTTATCTCATGCAGATTATCTAGTGATTTTAGTCAAGACTGTGGAAACTTAGTCTGAAGTTTTAATATACACTTCCCTTCGGTTGCTGTTTTGATAACATGCTATGCTTGTTGTTTATCCACAGATTGCTCCGGTATTTCGGACACTTTGGCTGTGGAACAGCTACAGGAGGGCCTCATCCGGGCGCTGCGCACCTTAGTGACCCGTCGTCGCCCTGACGACAGCTCCCTCTTTCCCAAGTTGCTTTTGCGCTTGCCTGATCTGCGCACCCTCAACAGCCTTCACTCCGACAAGCTGCTGGCCTTCCGCATCGACCCCTGAGCTATTCCGATTGGTCGCTGCAGCTGCCAATCAACCAGACGCCACGCCTGGCCGATCACAAATCACTCTCGAGAGAAGGAACACTCATTCAGATGACGTTCCAATAGGAACCATGATGTGTGTTAATGAGGAACATGATGAACCGATGCTCTCAGCAAGCTCGTAACAAGACTATATCTCCATTTAGGCTTTGTAAGCATTTAAACTGATTATATGCATACCTGCATTGACCATTAATCCTTTTTCCTTCCATTCAGCTAGCCTCAAAAGCATTGTTGTTTATATTTGTCAAAGGGGAAGTATTGCCAGTCATATCATCATTATAAAGCTTACCGCAGAACTTTAACAGACCAAAAACGGGTCATTCCTTTGTACTGGCTGCAAACCCTGTTGTCTCCGATTCAGAGACTTTATTCAGCAAATACATAATGTGTACAGTATAAGGATAATTTTAGGGACCATTTTAAGCAAGTTGTGTGCGTGTATGTGCCTGTGTTTAAGAAAGGGACAGAACTACCATGTACATAAGCCGTAGATATCACCTATACAGTTGACCGCATACAAGCTTCAGTTTTTAACATTAAAGAATACATTTATCTCTTGTGTTAGCGTGTAACATTTAATTGCATCACATGTACTGTATTTACAAGAACGCACTATTTACGCTGTTTGAAAATGATAAAGAAATGGAATTAACTGGTTTTAAATGTCATTTTACTTTTGAAATGAGATAAAACACATGTCATATTCGTTCATTTGCATTTGATATCATTGTCAGGCTGACTATTGTATGTCAAGTATATTACCACCTGTTCTGTTTGAAGCTAAAAATACAAAACCAGCAGTCATTCTCCTACGCATGTTATGTTTTAGAGTTTCTTCTTCTGTTTTCTTACTGTAAGGACATTTTGCAAAATGACAGGCCTGTCTGATGTAACTGCCCAGTTGAATCGGATCAGAGAATGATGGATATGCACTTGTTTCGTGTGAAGTGTGTTTGTCCGAGATGTGCATTTGGGACTTTGTAAGCAGTGAAATGTTTCTGAGTCCCTGAACCTCTGGCACCAGCAGTTTATCTTCACAGCCTCACTCCCATCACAAAGCATGCCAGGAAGGCGTTTTGGACTGTCATGTGACTGTCATGTGACTGATTTTATTGCTTGATGGTCACAATGGTTTAAATAATGTTACTTAATCATATGGTAATGTATATTTTGTAAATTGTTTTCTTCTGTAGAAGCAATATAAATATAAGATTATCTTGTGATCTGTGTTTTGTTTTTCTTTAAAGAATACATTATTACATTTCTCAGCTTTGAGGACCAAAGAAACTAAAAACACATTTAAAATCTGAGATTTGTTTATCGTTTAAACCTGGAAAGAAACCGGATACCAGATTTTAAAATGGCAATCAAAGTTGATAAAGTTATGGTGCCAAATAAGAAGAGGCAGATTTGTGACACTAATTGTGTTACCTAATGTTGTTCACTATTATTTCATTAATCTTATTCATTCTAAGGAGGGGACATACCAAATACCTAGGAACGCATGGTAAGTTTTCGGTTCAAATTTTTAGTCAGATTGTTATGCTGGTAATGCGGCGCCACATTTTCTATTAAATGAGCAAAAATGCAAAATAGAAACGGTGATACTAGGGGTCAACATGACATCTGGCCATAGAGAAAACATGATGAATTATGGATTGGGCATTGTGCATTGTGCATGCTTCACGCATTCTGAAGACAAACCAAGCAGACGAACCATTTTGGCTTTCACACGGACAGCCAGTAGATTTTATGTCATGCGATTTTCAGGGTGACGCAGAAATAATTGTAACTGCCCTGAAACTGTCCGTCATGTTTTGGTTCTCAAACAGACTCTGTTAATCAATTAAATTAGCCGAATAAAGCGAATCTTTTTTTATAGCAGAATTAATAGAAACGTATGAATGGTAGACAGATAGAAAACGCTTCCCGTTGTGTTATGTTTAGTAGAAGCTATAAAATTATCGTAGTTTTGTAAGTCAGTCCTGCGCCTTAAGTTAATCAGAGAGCAACAAAGATGTCCTCCATTAAAACGACTGAAGCCTGTGATTTACATAACGGTGTTACAGTGACATCTTGTGGTCACTTTCAGTACTGCAGTTACGAATCCAAACATGATAATAAAATGTTTATTTTCTTTATTTTCCCTATTTGTTACACATTTGATCAACAAAGTGTTATATTTTGATATGTACGCGATTATTGTCTTGTTTATTGATTATAATGTGACTGGCAATAACAAATAAAAAATAGCACACGCTTTTACACAAAGCTAATTACAAATTAAAAGATATAAAGCAGAATAATTAATCCAATGTTGCTTGCTAACGTTTATTAAGGACCGTCTTGGCACGTCACTCGATCAATATTCATGAGGCAAAGGTTGATTCGTTATTCCTCAGCGGTCCCGTTCCAACGTCTCCCGTGTAACCAATCAGATAGGCCAACTACGTAAACGTCATCAACGTAATTAATATTCACTAGCCAACTACAAAACGTGTTACGTGTTTTGCGTCATTACGTTTCAATAACCCGGAAGCACACACGGATGTTGTGGAGCAGATAAGCGAATATTGCTGGTATTTCTGCTCTATAACCCCGTTGAAATAATGATGGAAAGTATATTGTCCCTAAATACCAGCGGAGACGTTTTTAAGATGTGGGCAAATGAGTAAGGTTGGTGTTAAGACTTTAAACTATAGAGTTACGATTTTTTAAAGCTTATTCAACAGCCCATCCTGTAAGTGTTAAATTCAAACTAAGATGCCTATTATGAACAAGTATTAATATTTTCATATCTATTTTATATTAATATGTGGAATATCGTAATAAATATATATATTTGAAATTCAGAAGTTAAGCTGTACGTCATAATAGTTCCTTCACAGCGTTGCATGGTTCTCTTATAGTTTAATCATAACGAAATGTCACTTTTAGTAGCACATTTGTTGTATGTTGTACAGTATGACGTTTTTGTATACAGTATGGCCTGTTATGCTCCTATTATACTTATTACATTGATTTTACCTTTTTTGCAGGTAACCATTAAAACCGTTAAAAATGATAAGCCATCATTAAGATTTATTTAGGAGCTCCTGTCACTTAAATACACCTGGAGATTATTGCTCATCATGTTTGTGACGGCATATTTGGCATTTATCATCTTGGTGGGACTGTGTGTGGCTTTGGAGATCACAGCTCGCCGACTCACCTCATCCCAGACCACACTGACCGCTGTCGCCAATCCAGCATTTCGGCGTTTCCAGAACCTCTTTCTGAAGGCCTATCTCCTGGCCCTCTGGGCAGACTGGTTACAGGGTCCCTACCTGTATAAACTGTATCGCCATTACAACTTCCTGGAGTCTCAGATTGCCATCCTGTACGTATGTGGTCTGGGTTCCTGTGTGCTCTTCGCCCCAGTAGCCGGATGGTTACCCCAATATCTGGGCCGAAGACCAACCTGTGTCCTCTTCTGTGTGGCTTATTCTATCTGCTGCTTTACCAAGTTATCACGAGACTATTTCATGCTCATCCTGGGACGAGTTTTAGGAGGGCTGTCCACCTCTCTTCTGACCACCACCTTTGAGACCTGGTATGTACATGGACACACGGAAGTCCATGACTTTCCCAAAGAATGGATCCCAGTCACCTTCAGCAAAGTTGCAAACTGGAATCACGGACTGGCGGTTGCCGCCGGGCTGGTGGCGAACCTGTTCGCGGAATGGCTGGGGCTGGGACCGGTTGCTCCGTTTCTCCTGGCTGTCCCCAGCCTTGCTGTCTGTGGCTGGTTTGTGCTGATCGAATGGGGTCGAGAGGAGAGCTCGGAGGGCGTGCACGGAGACAAGAATGGACCCCTTTTGAACTCTCTAAACGCACACAAGTTGCAAACGTCGGCACGGTCGCGTTTCTGGAGGAGCTGTTTGGAGGGGCTGCGCTGCTTGCTGTCGGACCGCCGTGTTATGCTACTGGGTGGCGTGCAGGCACTCTTCGAAAGCGTCCTCTACATTTTTGTCTTTCTGTGGACCCCTGTACTGGACCCACACGGCCCTCCTCTTGGAATCATCTTCTCCAGTCTGATGGCAGCCAGCATGGCTGGTTCCACGCTTTTTCGACTAGCCACATCAGCCCCTTATCGACTCCAACCCGGTCACCTGCTCTGCTTGGCCGTTCTTCTGGCTTTCTTCTCCTTCTTCATGCTGACGTTCTCCACCGTGCCTGGCCAGCCGCGGCCGAGAGAATCTCTGCTTGCGTTTCTCCTGCTTGAACTTGCTTGTGGGCTTTATTTCCCAGCTGTGAGTTTTCTCCAGGGACGTGTGATCCCCATGGAGCGCAGAGCTGTGGTACTGGGGTGGTTTCGTTTGCCTCTCCACCTGCTGGCCTGCCTGGGGCTGCTGGCTCTTCATGGGGAGGTTTCTGGGGCAGGCGCAGGAGAGGCCGGCAGCGGCACCAGACACATGTTCGCAGGCTGTGCGGCGATGATGTTGGCTGCTCTGCTCGCTGTGGTCAGCCTTTTCACTGTTGGCAGGAACGATGCTGACTTGAGACTAGAGGGGACCAAATTAGAGGGAGAAATATAAGTGGAGCAAAGATGGACGCTAGATTTCAGAATGTTGACAGTGTGCTTGTTTTTTGTTTTGTTTTTTTAAAGCTGTCTTTGTTGAACAATTGTATTTATGAGTAAAACGGATCAAAAAATTGATTTTCTTCCCCTCTTACGTCAATGTGATTAAAACCAGCAAAAGACCTGCTTTGTGTTTTTACTTTGAGCCAAAACTGCAAAGACATTGTGTTCCAAACTCTGAGTTTTTAGACAATGTTATTAAAGTGTTTTATCAGCATTCCATTCGGCCACAAAAGACCAGATGTTTGAAATTAAAAACATGTTTGGAGAATTGCCACCTAATCTGAGATGAATGTGCAGCAAGCCAATTCAATATGCCATACTGCTGTAATTAAAGCTCATTGGGTTTCTCAATAAACAGTAACAGGTTTGTTTTATTCTGGGTCTGGTGTTTTTGCACAGCTGTAATAAATCAGACAACTGGAACATCTGACATCTGCCATAACAGATCATACATTCAGGTTATGGTAAGCATTGTCATTTATTGAAATCGATGGCAACTGAATAAATTAAGGCTTGTGAACAAACATTAAAAAGCACTGTAAATGCATATTTTTAAAAATAGAAAAATAAAAAAAAGTACAAAATAAAACAATCTATTGTGAAGTCTCAGGACCACAGACAATGTGATATTTTTTATGTATTCCACTCACTTAGTTTTACAGTAAGCACAGAGGGAAGCCGATTCGTCAACCACCACAAACATTTCACAACAAACATTCTTCATTAAAAAGTTTTAATTTCTCTTATGTCGAAAGCTCTCTTCAAATATTAATCTCTGACTTCATACTGTATATTTGTTGCAGTTATAGCATTGACAATGACTAACAGAAGTATGTCAAATTAAATTAAATGTACAGCATTAATACACAGCTGTATATGGCTTTAATGTGAGGCGGTAGAATATTTGTATCATTTAATCTTTGTTATATTACCGTTCGGTGATTACTGACAAATGTAATGATTTCTCACAGTTTTCCGTAAGTCATGTTGAATTTACATGAACAGCGTTGGAAAATCACTCTTACGAAGACTTAAGTTATTGTGTTTGTTCATAAACCCCTTTAAATGAAAAGACCCCCTTTAGTGGCATGCTTGATAAAAATTATATATTTGTGTAGACTGACATTTGTTCTTATTATAGATCTATACTGTAGTTTTATACTTGTAGTTTCTGTTTGAGGTGATTTTGATTTCATATTTTACACTCACCAAGTACAATAACCTAACCTGTGGCTTCCGTAGACTGTTGTACACTTTGCTAGTGATAATTACAAATAAAAAACATACAATTACAAAGAATTTAGATTAAATGAAAAAAATACAGTACAAAAATGAAAATGCGCTCAGACTGGCAGTCTTGTATGAGAAACACATTCTCTTCCGTCATTTCTGAATGACAACTGTACTTCTGTTTTTGTTTTTTGCTAAGATGTGTAACATTTCAAAAACAAAATGTGAAGTCTTTTCTAAACCTGTGCAGAGGAGGTCTGTAAAATCGACCTTGTTTGCTAGGCTCTGCATCTTCTCACCAAACACAGAGGCAAACAGTCGAGACCAACAGTGATGCGTCGTGCTGTGCTGACGAATGTTTCACATGTTTTCAAAATGTGTGTGATCTACATGGTATTGGGAGTTTATGAGAAGTTTTTTAAAACCTATGTGTATCAAAAATGTTTAAATGAAAACATTCATCGAAAAGAATGTTTAAGAATCGAGGGAACTATTAAAAAAGTTTTATTTCTGGGCTTTAGGTGTATAATAACAATAATAATTTTGGCCTTTGTGCTATACCACAAAATTGAAATTGATCTACAGGTGTTCTAAACACAATAAAAACGAACAAGCAAACGAAATTAAACTCTGAAGGCATTCATTACCAGAGAAGGTGCTGTTGAGTAGAATTCCTAATTTTGGAATGTTCATATATATTTATTTAATTATTCATTAATTATATACGTTTCCTGGTTGTCCCGCTCTCGTGAAACAGTGTTACCCAAAAGCTCAAGCATCACACAGATACACAAACACAAAATACTATGGGGACACATTCACTACATGTACTTCTTTTTTAAAAACCAATAGGCAAAATAGCCCATGCCCCCGAGAGACCCCATTAAGAAAGACGCCCCAAAGAACGAGGGGGGCTTCTTTTTAACCATTCGGAAAGCATTGGGTAGAACCGCAGAGAGCAGGGTCGTGTGCACGTCTCCCAATACCTTGCGGAATGCGTAACGTTTCTGCACACGTTCAAAATACGACCGGATATTTGACCGGCTCCCATCTTCCCAGTATTTCCTAGAGAGTCCCAAGAACTTCAGCCGGTGCAATGTGGCTCCCAGACAAACATCAGCTAGTGTAAAAGAAGGTCCACAAAGCCATAATTCACACTTTTGATCTGTGGAAAAATGACAAGTTCACGTTATTCCGGAAATGAAAGATAATCTCAATACTCAAACGGATGCTTCCTCATCCCGGATTCCATCCTCCGTCCCGTGACCTGGAAATGATCAACGTCAGCTATCTTGAAGCTATCTTAACCCCCAAATCTCAATTCTCTATTTACACCGTGAGGAGGTGAGGAACGAGGAGTGAGGAAGCTTCCTGAGGAGGCATGAGCGAGAAAACATTGGCGTATCCTATGCAGAAGTGTTTTTTTGTCTCCACCCACTGTCTTGCATCCTTCCCTCACATCCTAAGGGTAAGACGCGAGGAATGGAAACGAGGAAGCACTAATAAACAATGAGAAGCACGCACATGTCTACTTCACAAAACAAAAGTAGAATGTTACACACGTACATGTGAATTCTTATTGACTGATATACAAGAACTACCAGTCTAAAAAAGGTCTAATGCTAAAAATATTAGCCGTTTCACTGACAAATATTAATATTAACAGAAAACATACCTTGATATTCCAACTTTCTTTTCTCCAGCTCTGCCTCTACCTGATCCAACACCATGGCCAACTCTCCAAGAATTTTCTGCAGGTAGTTCACATTGTCATGGTCCAAGATCTTCGCCTACAAATCAAGACAAAGAACAACCGAAATGCTTCCTTCTCAGATTAAAACACGGCGACAGCATTATCTTATCTCACTTTACTTGCAATAAATGATCCACAATTGACTTATTATTGTGCCAATAATCAGTAAAATCCAATGCAGTAATCCAATTACTGTTGGCCTACCATGAGTTTTTTCTGCTTGGAGAGGTACGGTTCTGTCAACTGCGGTTCCTCGTGGTCCAACTTCATCAGTTCAGAGGCCGCATTGGCCAAGTGTCCTGAGAGAACCAAGCCAAAATGACTTCTTCATCTGCACTGTGTGTTCACTTTGTAAAAGCCCAGACGTCTGTGTAGTTATCTGAGTCCTGTAGCTTTAGCAGTTTCTTTATATTGAGTTATGTTTAGGTAATACTGTGGGCCACACAGATTGAACACGCGCTATTGTTTACAACATTTACTCTTTCTTGACCACAAATAAAAGGATTTAATAAGATTCCACGCATAAAATCAAAGCGGTGACCGATAAACATCACCTATCAGAGGGATTCCTTCCAAGTTACGCATCATAAAACAGATTTATTTGCAATGATGTACAATTTCCATGACATCATTTGTTCTCTTGCGATACTTTGACTGGATCGTGTTGATTTACTCCAGACTGGAATGTTATGCGGATTACAGCTAATACACTGAAGCTAATATCGATGAACTGCAATGAATAAGCCACGGCTTGTGCATTTTAGTGTAATGAGGATGTTGTGCTGATTTACAGTCAACGTTTGAGGTGGCAATTTGCATTTCAGTGTTTCCAAATCTGACAAATTGACGGATTCCTAAACTAAGCCGCTTTTGTGAGGAATCACGTACTGCTTTCCAGATATTCCTAAGGAGAATATTTTTCATAAATGTCCGGTTGCGCCAATTTGTCACGCGTTTTAAATGTTATAGGTTTATCCGCTTTATTATTTACATTATTTGCTGGCATACCCCATAGAGAGTGACAAGCAGTGACAACTAGCCCCAGTTTCACATGTAAAGACTAGACAGTATTTAAAGACTAGACAGTATTTATCTCTAGATGCACTTACTACGTATTTCAGCAGTGGCATACTTTGGGATCATGGAGTCGGTTGTCAGCTCAGGGTGAAGGATGCATCCATGCGTGTAAGCATCCATGGGCAGCCCGTCCAGCAGCTCACGATACTGCTGTATCCTTGCATGCATGGGACTGCCTTTATCTGCAGTCAGCTGAGCTACTGTGTCTAAAGAAACAAACATACAAAGACAGATAGTGGTTTTGTCTGAAAATGTCCCGCATACGTTGCACTATTTTGGCTGTCGGCCATTTTGCACCGGTGGACAATAGTGGAGAATATCTAGTGTGTTCATTCTATCCCATAATCCCTCACAACAGGAAGTGAACGACCCATGCACACTCAATGAGCGGCGAATACTCATAAATGCACTGAGAGTTGCTTCAAACAAAATCTATTTAGCCAGCAGGGAACATTCTCTGAATGTTACGTAACATTCTTGAGTTCCCTTAAAGTTATCAAAAAGCATTCTTGCATTAACGCAAGTAGAACATTTTTAACACTATATTTCACTATATATTTAGCACATATATATGCATTACTGCTCTAAGATTGATTTCTGACAGGTCAACAGGTCATAACATAAACCTGCTTGTGTGCTTCTGTGGGGTATCCCATAATACACTGCGTCTGCACTAACAGGAGGGCATAGCAGCAACTGGCTGACCTCCAGCATGCTGACTAATCAGTTATTGGGCCAAAGGCTGACCTGCATCTCTTACTGTATCTTACCGTAGAGATCAATTTATCCAATAAATACACAATCAAAATGCATCTCTATTACCCTCACAGAGAACCAGCTGCACCAGGCACATACACCTCCAAGTTCAGAGTCAGGGTTTCGATTACAGGGGAATCAGGGACTGATTAAAAATATATACCCACAAATGCACTGTGGGGTACATACAAGCCCATGCCAAATGCATTAAAGGCAGGGTAGGTGATTTGTTCCAGAAATGTTTTTGGTTATGCTTGTTGAAAGTCCCTGTGGGGGTGTAGGACCTTAAGTGTTTGTCCAATCATTGCATTCGATTTGAATGCAAAGACAGGATGTCCTACTTCCTAACTTTTTTTTGGAGGGGAGGTGTAGCTTTGAAGAGCACCCTAAACAGTGGGCGGGACATTATGCTTTCAAGCTAGGTTGTGATTGCTAATCTCTCCTAAACCATCTACCTACCTTTAA
>JAZGTJ010003119.1:15940-37375 GCA_036877575.1 Botia almorhae
TGCTGACTAATCAGTTATTGGGCCAAAGGCTGACCTGCATCTCTTACTGTATCTTACCGTAGAGATCAATTTATCCAATAAATACACAATCAAAATGCATCTCCATTACCCTCACAGAGAACCAGCTGCACCAGGCACATACACCTCCAAGTTCAGAGTCAGGGTTTCGATTACAGGGGAATCAGGGACCGATTAAATATATATACCCACAAATGCACTGTGGGGTACATACAAGCCCATGCCAAATGCATTAAAGGCAAGGTAGGTGATTTGTTCCAGAAATGTTTTTGGTTATGCTTGTTGAAACTCCCTTCACACTCATGGTAGCGATCACAAAGTACAGTGGTATAAATATGTATTTACAATCAAGATATATCGTCTGTGGGGGTGTAGGACCTTAAGTGTTTGTCCAATCATTGCATTCGATTTGAATGCAAAGACAGGATGTCCTGCTTCCCTGTCAAACTTCATGTTTTGGAGGAGGTGTAGCTTTGAAGAGCACCCTAAACAGTGGGCGGGACATTATGCTTTCAAGCTAGGTTGTGATTGCTAATCTCTCCTAAACCATCTACCTACCTTTAATACAAATGCAATGATTGGTTGAGAAACTGTTGTTTTTTAATGTCCTATTTGAAGAAAAAAAACAGCATTATCACCCCCATTCAATCTGCCAGGCTTCATTATAAATTACAGCTGTGGACAGCTATTGTAATTCAGACCGGCCTACAGCAAAGCATCCAGCATAACAAGTGTGAACAAGCATTATCACAATCTGCTCTTTAGATTATTAACTAACAGGAAGTGTCGTGCAACTTTTTTAAGTTTTTGCATTTGAAGTCTTTAACTATATTATTGCGTTTGACCAGCCCTATCCCAAACATTACCCATAAAATAAACAAAGCCATAGGTGTGGTTTAATATTTTGTACACTTCCTACTTTTTAAGTATCGAGATAAATTTGATGAAACTGTACAGCATTCAAAATGAACACAACGATGACGTCATCGTTACACTTGCACACTGAATTTCTCATCCTTGTTTAAATTTAAGCATTTATATCTGCACTTGAGCTGCATAGAGGAAGTATTCAAATCTCACGTGTATATTTTTATTGGAATATCTGAATTGCATCTTTTTTTTAATTGATGCGTCTGATATATTACGAAATCGGTTTTACTAAACGTATTGTGTCAAGAGACTCTAAAATGTCAAATGTTTCGGAACGCTCTGTCTGGAATTCTTGAAAACCGCAGAGACACGCTGATCGCGCTCGGCGTTTATCACTTCAGCTTGGAACACAAAAGCAAAAACACTTAACCTCCCACACTCAAACTGTGCCGACAGTAAAAATGACACGGTCTGTATCACATAGTAGCTGTTTGAGAGGTGTAGTGCACTACCACAGCAGTGAGTCACTGCACACATTTCCTACAAAGGGCTTAGTGAAACAATAACGAGTAAGAGCGAGTGTTAATTGTTATATAGTTACCTTCAAGCACACTTAACTGAACAGTCAGGCATTTTGTCAAAGGGATTGATGTTGCCTGTTCAGGAGGCTAATTACCTGAAACGCTCAAGTCAGAGTCTTAAAGGGACAGTTCACCCAAAAACAAAACAAAACAAGTTTACACACCCTCACGTTGTTCCAAACCCCAATTCCAATGTGTCCTTTTGTGCCATACAATGAAAGTGGATGGGGCCCGAGATTATCAATCTATAACATTCATGCCAAAAACCTCTTTCTGTGTTCCATTATTCAGTCACACACACTTAGAACAACGTAGGAGTGAGTAAATGACGCTCTCTCTTTAATTCAGTAACTAAACGAGGGGGTCATGAGGTAACTGGTGTGGTCGGTCATACCTCCTACGAAGTTGGTCTCTATGTAGTCAATGATCTGGTTGTAGTCACTGACGATAGTGTCTCCGTGGATAAAAATCGGCACCTCCTCCCCTAGGTTGAGTCTCATGAACCACGGCTCCTTGTGCTCTGTGAGTGGTAGGCTGACATCTCTCTCCTCACACAGCAGCCCCTTCTCATGGATGACCAGACGCACCTGCCGAGAAACACACCGATGACATCACTGTGACGTCATCGCCCACGCCACGCCCACGCCACCACCAGACTGAGAACATGTTTTTGGTGTCGCCAGAATGCACTGATAGTTAATCACGGTTGACAAGAGATATCACAGTGACTACAAATCTGGATCAATGGATTAGCGGTATCGCTAGAAAGCGTTTACAGAGCACCGAGAGTGTCAACTGTAAACAAACGACCCATCATGGCATTTTGTAGCTTTTGTTTAATAACAATTCAATCGTAACTTAGTGTGAAATGGTTTTTTTAGACGCACCACCGGAAATTAGAGGAAATAAAGATCTTGTTCCTGTAGCTCAACTGGTAGAGCATTGTGCTAGCAGCACAAAGGTTGTGGGTTCGATTCCCAAGGAACACAAGTACTTTTATCCACTGCTTTGGATAAAAGAGTCTGCCAAAATGCATGTGTAAATGTAAAACGTTTATGCTTGTCTATTATATATTTTTTACTATTGTACACTAAGCAAACAATGTGATAGGATATCAAGATCTGAAAATAACTTGTACACTTTCTTCAGAAGACTGAAATGAAACTCTCTCTAAGTCCTAAAGGCTTGCTTGGTTAAAAATGCCTATTTGTACTCTTCATAAATACATCATGAGGTCAGCAGAAAAGTGGCCGCTGAGGTCTACTGGACTAACTGAATTTTAGAGAAAAGTCTATGACCTTAGTGTGTTTAAACATGTACTTTTGAAGGTAGACTTATTTTAACAATAATGACCAAAAGTTCTGTCTAGTGTTTGAAATACAGATAAACACAGCTGTGTGGAATCTACAATTTTAGACAGCTAGTTAAAGAGATGGTGACTTAGCTTTCCTGTAGCTCAGTGGTTAGAGCATGGCGTTAACAACGCCAAGGTCATGGGTTCGATCCCAGGGATTGCAGATACTCTGAAACAATGTATAGTATAATGCAATGTAAGTCGCTTTGGATAAGAGCGTCTGCCAAATGCATAAATGTGACTAAAGATCTGCTGGTTAAAATTAACATGTATTCAGGGACAGGAAAGGTCCCGTTATCCTCTAAGCTGTAGATTAAATGACTAAATCCAGGTTCATCGATCAAGGTAAGGCGATGAACGCTGACTGATGAGTGACAAGCGTATCAATCAGCAGGCTGAGGACAGGCTAATGACTGTCAACACTGTGCAGAGGCCAGGGGATGTATTATACAGGCATTAGACAAACCTAATGAAGTATTTAACATCAGCTGTGCCATGTCAAGGCTCAACCAGACACAAAATAAGACTTTCCGAGCTAACAGGGAACGTTCTCAGAACTTTAGATAACGTTCTCTTAACGTTCTCTCAAAGAAAACATACATTCTTGCAGTAACATTAGTAGAACGTTTTGTGTTACATATCATGCATCAAAATGATTTTATTCCTTATTAGTTATTCTTTACGCTCTTTTAAAATAACATTATTAACGTTTTTGTCACCTAATGAAAACGTTAGGGAAACATTCTTACAGCCTAAAATTGTTAGCTGCGTTACAGCTTAACTCTGTTCTTGATAGACAGGATAAATGAATTAAAATCACTCCATCCCTTAAAAAATGAAGAAGCTGTTAGAAAAATTAAAAGCTCAGCCACACTAATCTGTACTCTGTGTGATGACGTTGTTGTTTTGACGTCCACGGCGTCAGTAAATGTTTTCCTATATTAAATAAGGACTCCGGTGGTTAATTTATCTACAGCATTGATAGAGAAACAGCAAACGCCGGCGCAGATCTTTGCCATTATTGTCTCTAATTCTCAGTTCTCTGGTAAGTGAATAGGAGAGGGATTTGGGCAGGCCATCGATTTTTGCTCAGCTTTCCATACAAGACTGTAAATACGGTAATCAGCACACTGTTGTTTCTGCCTCACGAATGTTCTGGTCAATTTAATATTGTTGTGGGGAATAAGGTTGAACTCGAGGTAAAGCGCGACATTAAGTCGCATCCAGAAAACAGAGCGAGCACGGAGATGAGCGTTGCCTCACACCCGCTTTCAATGTGCACGAAACAGCTGAGAGCAGAATACAAAATCACGTTTGTTTCTCACGAAGCTACCTCATTTCAATTAATAATTTAGTGCAATACCAGACACCGTTCTCAACGGTAACCTACACCGCCACAATCGTCCCAATATGCGGATTTATGTTTTGACAAACCGATCACACTGTTGGATACTATAGTTATAGCTGATGCAATTGAGCTACGTCTACCTTTTGCTAAGCTTCTGCAAGACGCGATAGAATAGACAGGTAGGCCAATAACAACGTGCACAGCCATCGCCGGAAAGCGCAATACTGGGTATCTGACACCCAAACTCTCCTGTCCCATTGCACTGAACTGAACACTATAGATTCACCCAGAGCTCCACCATTTTCAAGCTGTGTTTTTTTTACCTTTTGAGAGCTGAAGGACTGAGTCCAGTGATACAGGACGAGCCTGTCTTTGGAGTATGGCTTGTGTTCTATCGTCGGCTCGTTGCTTTCTTCGTCTGTGATTTTGCCATCTTCGTCCATGGCTGATATGGGCCACCAGCTACAGTTGGTGGGAGTAACATTGTTGGAAGACGCCATGACAGAGGATTTTGTGCGTGTGAGAGGGTAGCAGAGAGAGAGGGAGAGAGAGGGAGGGAGAGAGCGAGCGCAGGAGGGAGGGGAGAGATGGAGAGAGGCAGCGCGCGTGGGGGATTTCAGCACCACGAACAGAGGCATTAATAAACACGGCTGTTTTTAATCCGTTTACATTTACCCAAAAGATTCATATAGTGTAAACAAATTAAATATCACGCATTGCCATGTATCACAGAAGGCAACCAGCAACTGATGGTGCATCCACAGTCAGTGCTGACGCGCCAGTAGTTACACTACGAAACACAGCAAAATATTTCAGCATGTATTTTTCGTCCATCTTTTCGATTTTCAGTCTGTATTTCAAAGGTTCACAATAAAAATGAGAATGTATACATTTTCCTCATATGTTGCGGTTTGTTTTTGTGCCGTTTCATATGATGAGGATCGGTTAGTGCTGTAATTACAGAGAAAGAAAAGGCGCTATAACACACGGGTGCCAGCAGAGGGCGCTCAGCTAGTGAAGGTTTCCCTGCTGTCAGCATTATCAGCATGGGAAGAGGTTGGCGTCCGTTCAACAGTCAGTAAACAGTAAACCAAAAATGCCAAATCGCTACAGAACACAAGACATATCTTTGGAAACTCTTAATCAATCTGTGAATGTGTTTTTTATGACTTTATAATCATTATTTTATTTAATGCATATTTGGGCTTTAATGAATCTTAGTCAAATTTGGCAGAACTAGAAAATTTAGTCAACTCGATCCAGTCCATTTAAAGTGTTGTTTCTGAGGATCTTTTCAACCTGTTAATAAGACAACAGCTCACTCTTTAATCTTTAAACGTTTACTTATTTTTTAAATGATTTATGAACAAATCCGCCCAGTCTATTTACAGTGTTGACACAGTTGTTTAAATCAGTATGTGTGAGATAGCGGCTCACTTTTTCTGCCCTCTTATCCGTCAAATGTGTCTGGTTTTCTCTCTCCTGTCTTATCTCTCTCCCCCCCTCGCACAAACACAGAATGATACACAAAAAAGTTTGTGAGCAGTCCGGTGGTCAGAAAAGGATGTGAACAATGTGCCTGGGTGCCGAGGGGCGATTGGGCTGTATTTTTGGAACGGTGTCGGGATCTGGTAGCCTTGTTGGGACTGCTTAAACGTATCCGGCAAAGAGGGCAGGCAGGGAGAGGGAGAGGGGATGAAAGCCATGAAGGACCAATGGCTCGACGATTCGATTAAATAGTTAACCGAAAGACAAAAACATGTAACTTAAAAATCAATTCTCCCTCTCCCAGGTAATTTAAACAACAGCACGCTTTAAATTACGTGTATTCATTTCGATACATTAAAGAGCGATTAAAAAAGACGCCTTAATTTTGTCAAGGATATATACAGCCTACTTTCCTAATAAATGAAGCACGTATACTACGATACTGTAGGTTCGGCGCAAGGAAACGCTTTCTTCTCTTTACGCATTTATAGAAAAAATATTTCATGCTCTACTGTGATCTTAACGCGGGGATCCAACTGAACGCCTCTTTGGAGGTCGATTGTTAGTGTTGATTTTGAATAAAGTTTGCGATTACAAAAGTTTGTGGCAATCGCTTTGAAGAGCGATGAGTGGAGGTCGCTTTGAATTTGACGATGGCGGAGCTTATTGCGGAGGATGGGAGGGAGGTAAAGCGCACGGACACGGGATCTGCACCGGACCCAAGGGGCAAGGGGAGTTCTCCGGATCCTGGAATTACGGGTTCGAAGTGGTGGGAGTCTACACCTGGCCGAGCGGAAACACCTACGAGGGGTATTGGTCGCAGGGGAAGCGCCATGGATTAGGTGTGGAGACCAAGGGACATTGGGTCTACAAGGGAGAGTGGACGCACGGATTCAAAGGGAGATACGGCACGCGTATAAGTCAGGGCAGCGGTGCCAAGTACGAGGGCACGTGGAATAACGGATTGCAGGACGGCTATGGCACGGAAACATATGCGGATGGCGGTAAGAACTGTATGAGTGTTTCTCTAGCACGGTTAAAACAACGGGATAGTATGTAAGAGAATATCTGCATTTGGATAGGCTGTCCTTTACGCACGGCTTGAGGAGTCTTGTAAAAACGTATTTTCTTTATAAAACCCTTTTGCATTTAATTTAATCATCATTGATTCATCTTGTGTCCATTAGTAGTGTAAACCTGAGGCTTACAATCGTGGAACCCCTGGTGTTGCCACAGATGGCCATTTGGGTACATGCCCATTGCTAAGAAGCGCTTGCCAGTGGAGAAGGGCGGGTGGTTACAAATGAGACGAGTCGCAAACTCGGCTCTTTCTGAAGGTGTGGCGTATGCGCAAGTTAAAGCGTTCATTCTTCTTTTCCTTTTCATTTAGTCTTAAACTGGGCTAAAGACAGCTGGACTTTTCTATTTCCAGACTTGAGAGTCAGTTTGACACGCCATTGATTTTTCTAATAAGCATTCGTTCACGTTGCATATACAGACACTGACCCCAAATTAAGTAAAAACTTAATTTGAGCATTTCTGGGACGTTAAAAAGTAGACATTTTACGTAAACAGGTGAATACGAATACAATGCCGAACATACCACATCCGCCATGTTGGCGCGTTCTTTGACACTAAGAACAACCGAATTTACTAATTTACTCAGACTTACATATATTAATACGTTTAAAAATACATGTATATACATTAAACAGCACATACATATGACACTTACAGTTGTTAGGAGACGCCTAGCTCCCGTTCCCCGTTTTACACTTTACAAACTGATACTTCGTAAACTAAGGTTGCCTTGTGGATTGTGGAAGTATTTAATGGTCGCACACCTGTGACAGCCGCAGCTGCTGCCGCAGGTCATCCGAAAATTACTCGCCTACTGTTTAATGAGTGTTGCTCATCAGACCTTCTAAAAGTGTATTCGGACACAGAGTTTGTGACATAAAATAAAAACCAAGTTTGGACGTGGTTTGTCAAATGTTAGTAAAATAATGTCCATATCTTTCGCTTTCGTAAGTCATTCTGAATAAAAGAGTAATTCAGTAAATACTAGTAATATTAGTAATTACTGTGCTTAGACTCAGTGTGAATGGAAACTTGGGACTTGGGTCCAAAAGTCCCCATGTGGTTACAAAGCTGACATTAGTTCTCAGAACAAGGCTAGCTTTATTTGTTTGCAAATGCAAATACAATGGATTAAATTTCATCATGCAATTTAAAAAAGAGTTTCCAAATACTGCGTATTGGTTGGTCGGATGCAATGGCACTATGTAAACAGTTTGTCAGTAGTGTAGGCCCATTTTCTGTATATTGTATCTATTGACCTGCTAGCTGAGTCATCACTGTTACCAGTGTTGTTAAAGTCACAATAATAGCTGACTGTCCCTCAGGACTGATGGAACTCAAGCTTGTGTTGTATGACAGCACCAAGACCCACAAGAAAAACTGCACGTGGTTTATCACCCCAGACATAGACCAGAAAGCCACCATTTGCCGGCTGTTGTACTGCTGTAAATACCATTGTCTCACATGCCTTAAGTTATGTATACAATGAGCTTTAAAGCAGCTTGAATTTGAAACACGTGCAGCTGTGTAACACAATCTTGATTGTTGATTGTAGTTTCCGTTTGGTTAAATGAAAATATCTAAAGTTTTCCTCAAGTTCAACTAGTGGAACTGGGAGTTAACAATGCAAAGGTCACGGGTTTGATTTCCAGGGAACACACATACTGACAAAATAGATACAGTATCTTTAATGCACTGTGAGTCGCATTAAATAAAATAAATGTGTCTATCGAATGGTTAACGTCACAGTTATGTGCAGTTTTGCAATTACTGCACTGCATTCACATGCAGATGCGCAGTACAATATAAACACTCGCAATGGAATAAAATGCATCACTTCAGATTGATCTTGATCATCAGTGCATGAATGTTTCCTGGTAATCATCTGCAGACTGCTAACATCCACTGATGTTCCTTCAGGTACCTTTCAGGGCCAGTTCACGGGCGGCATGCGGCATGGCTACGGCGTACGTCAGAGCGTCCCTTACGGCATGGCAGCCGTGGTGCGTTCTCCTCTGAGGAACTCTCTGAGCTCCCTCCGAAGTGAACACAGCAACGGCACGCTACTTCAGCAGGACATACCGGTCATCACAACCACAAACGCATCCGGCCAGGAAACCTTGGTCAACACTCCCGCGCCACTCGGCCCATCTCGTGGAGGTTTCGCCCTTACGCTCCACGTGGACCCCGATGCAGTCAAACCCAAGAAGAAAGGCCTGTTCCGTCGCGGCTCGCTTCTGGGCAAGCTAAAGAAATCAGATTCGCGGACGTCTCTGTCCAGCCAGAAGAGCAAGATCAGTTTTTTAAGGAGCGAATCGGCACTCAGTTCTGCCGCCAGCGATGCCAACTCAACCATCAGCCTGGGCGAAAGCGAAGGAGAGGGTGAGGGTCATGAGTTTCCCCCTGTGGAGTCGGATATTGACGCCACCACCACTGAGGTCTACATGGGCGAGTGGAAGAACGACAAACGCTCGGGCTATGGGATCAGCGAACGCTCCAGTGGGCTTAAGTATGAGGGCGAGTGGCTGAACAACCAGCGCCATGGTTATGGCTGCACCACGTTCGCGGAGGGCGGCAAGGAAGAAGGCAAGTATGTGAACAACATGCTGGTGAAATCGGTGAAGAAGAAGGTCATTCAACTGAAGGGCGCCAAGATAAAGCAGAAGGTGGAACGGAGTGTGGAGGGAGCGCAGAGGGCCGCAGCCATAGCTAAACAGAAAGCCGAAATTGCCAACTCAAGGTAAGTCGTTCAAGTAAGCCAAAACTGAAAGTTAAGCTTGAAGAGTTAAGCTAGTGTCAAAGACCTATGTGGGTCTATAAGTGAAGTGAACTCCTAAACAATAATAGATACATCACCGTTATCTAATGAACAAATATGAATGTCATTTAGCTGACATTTTTAACCAAAGCAACTTTAGAGCTGCAATCCGTAACTTTGTGTGTTAAAAATAGACAAAAATCAGTTACTGAACAAGTCCATGACAGATATTTTGACTTCAACATAGTAAAACTAAAAAAAGTACGTAAAATAAGTGAAATTTTATGTTTCAGACAGAGATGGCGACAGAGAGACAAAGTTACAGATTGCAGCTTTACATTTACACATTTGGCGGACGCTTTTATCCAAAAATTGGATAAAATTACATTGCATTATACTATACATTGTTCCTGACTATGTGCAATCCCTGGGATCGAACCCATGATCTTGGCGTTGTTAACACCATGCTCTAACCACTGAGCTACAGGAAAGCGTGTGTTGCTTTAAGTTGACACCTTCAGAACAGGGAGTACACATCTACATATATCTGCCAAACGCTCTAACAGAGCTTTGTTGAGATGCCCTTATCCGTTTGACAGATACCTTTTATCCAAAGTGACTTATAGTGCATCGAGTGTAAACATTAGATCAGTTTGTGTGTTTCTACCACCATTTGATCTGCAGAGGAGTGACCACTCTTGCCCCCAATACTGTTTAAGGTTTAATAACGTACATGATGACATTAACCATTTAGCATCAGTAAACGTGTTTGTACTGTTGCATTTGCAACAGTTTGTTGGTGTTGTGGTGTCGATATTCGTTTCTCCTCACCGTTAGACGTTTGTCTGTCTCTTATTGCCGAGAATGATAAGGTCAGATTTCTCTCCTACACAAAACATTCTGTCCTTGGCTAAAACTTTTGAAATGTGAGATTAATGGTTTGTTACAATAAGCTTCTTATTTGAACAACCTTTACTCAGCCTTTGAAATGTATGTTACTTATGCTGGTGGCTTCAATGTTTTGATTATTTCTGCAGGATGAGAAAACTAGGCCTTTTGTATTTTGAAGTTTCTGCGTCCCTTGTTAAGATGCGCATAAATCTGACTGAAGTCTGCTGTCAGGGTGTCATTATTAAAAACACAAATTCATTTTAATAGGATGTAAACCAAAACGGAGGCATGCATCTAATGACGGAGAGAGCCCGGCGCCGTTTGTCCTCTTTGGTTTGCGCATCTCCATACAAGGAGCAAAGATTTTTATCAAAGCCGCAGCACCTGACATTGTCCCACTGTTTATAACAGTAAGCATCAAAAAGATAAACTACAGATGCTGTCAGTGTGTGGAAATCTAAATATTTTCTCTCAGAGATGAGTGATGATCTAGTATTATTAGTGTCAGTGTCTTCTGGAGCCGGGCCGAGCCACGAAGACGCCAGGAATTGAAAAGACATTTGGAGCATGAGGTCTTCTAAGAGTCTGTTTCTGGTTTACACTTCTTTACATATTAGACGATTCATTTCACAACATTGGGTGTGAAATTTAGTTTATGGGATATTCTTGAATCGAGAGGTTACTGTGCTTTCAGTTCGTGCAGGTGTGATGAGGTAAAACCTTTCCACAGAGATTTACAACTGAATACGAGAGTGTTTTATTCATCTCATATTATTCAGCTCTGATGTTAGTACAGTATGAAAGGTATGTGCCTCGATGCTAGGTGACAGTCATAATAACACAATCAACAAAGAACAGTATCACAGAAGCAGTCGGACAAATAGTACAGCTAACAACCCGGTCTGTATTTAACGGTCATAAAAAATAATGCTGCAATCTTTTACACATTTACTAATTTGGTTGTTTAAAATGGGATTCATCTGCGCATTCCCTATGTAAAACTGTACTTTAAATTTTAAAATGTGTTTGTGTTGTGTTTGTTCCATTCGGCCGGTTCTAATGGTGCTGGAGGTTACGTTTACTTTACATAAAGTGAACCCCCCTGTCTGTACCTTAATGGACCTTCTTTCCTTCCACCAATGTGGTATAATTAGAGTTATAAATAGTGCGTGTCGTGGAGTTTGTTTATTGGGGTCCAGGAGCAGGTTGAATTCTTTGCTGTATCACAGCGTATTTGGAGGACCAGAGGGTCTTGTGTGGAAGACGAGGCTCCTCGGGGGTCGCAGCACTGGGTGCAAATGACGCACTTGGTCTGGTGTCAGAAAGGAAGCCTGCCTAAATATGGCCAGACACTGTTGCTATTTTACAATCACAGCGGAATGCAACAGCTGATAGGCTCCTTCTGTCCACAGCTTCTTAGACAGACACACAGACATGGCTCACTCTTCAGTTTAAAAACACAGCTTAATGATGTAATGATGACATTAATCGACCATTAAAATCAATCATTTGGGTGAAAAACAGACTCTCCCAGTAGCACTTAAATAAATTCTGCTAAAAGTATAAGCGCTTTTTGTTTTGTTTTAGCGATAGAGGTTTCCTTTTAAGGGAACTGAAACAAATTCTAAAATAAATCTCAATTCATGATTTGAATCTATTTTATTTTCAGTTTAATAGGTTAAACAAAGCAAAATCATTTTTAAAGGTACCCCAGGTTGGTAATCGCTGTTCAAGATGTACAAGATGGCCTACAAGGTATTGCGTTACATAACAGCTCAGTTTGTCTTTTAAAAATAATCAAATCCCTCCAGGTTTCCTTAGTGCCGGTCTAGGTAATGAAAACACACTTTCGATGGTCTTGCACGAAGTGGTGCGTCAGCAATGGTGTCGGTTCATTTAGGAGATACAAATATTGTCCAGCCTGCAAATAAGTGAGAAGGCTGGAGGTGTATAAATGTACAACACCCTGCTTGGTTCTGGAGCTCGGGCATCTGTGCCACTGCAGCTCTGCGGTCACTACAGTCTTATTGGTGATTATCAGAGTGTATGATAGTCAGTGGCATAAAGTGATTAGACCACAATGCTTGCTCTGTTTCTATATGTAAATGTTTGCGCTATTGATACATAGATGATGCTCTTGCTTTTGCACTAATGATAAATACTGTGACAGATTACAGCATTCATGTACAGGCCTGATTATAGTACCAGTTGTGCGAGTTAACGCAACGTAAAAGATAACAAACGCGTCTGCTTTATAAAAATACAATTGTTGATGTATTAAACAGAACAGCATAGAATCTGCTATTACTATTAATATTAAGCTATACATAAATATGTTGTGCTGCATATTTGATTTTTAGCTCACCGCTAGATTTGTAGGAGAGAATTAGAGAATTGGATCCAATTTTTCTTTGGGTCTCATTATTCTGACTCTGTGAGATGTTTACATTCTGAAAGAATGTTTTCATTTAGTTGTGTGACAGCAGCAGCCTGTCACAGTAAATATCATCTATGACAGGAACTGTACAAACAGAAGTCTTCAGGTTCAGAAGTCTAATAATATAGGCCAGTACATCCCCGCACATAAACAGGCTTTGAAACATGTTTAATTGAACGCTTTCGCTCTAAATACAGCACTAATAATCACGGTAGTTAATCGTGACGGCTCGCCTCTTCAAACCTTTATAGCAGGAACTGTAATAATCTATTAAATTGAAGGCTGCTAATTAAATTACAGGTCTGCTAATTAGCATTAGGGTATAGAATGAGTTTTAAATAGAAAATACTGAACTGTGTATAATAGCTTTATTAGGGAACTAAGAGGGCACCAGACAAGAAGTTAAAAACACACTGTGAGTGTATCTGAAAGATTTAGCAAGTTCTTTTTGAAGCACCTTGGGCTCTGTGTCTTTAAGTGGCCGGGCTATTTTGAACCCCGGATAACATTACATTACAGTATGGAAAATATCAGAATAAATACTACATGCGTATACTGAGACTATATATACTGTATATATACTGTGATATATACATATACTGTGAGAGTTACACTGACAATTTACGCTGAAAAATAAGCAAGGAGTTCTTTTTACCTGCATATCTGCATGTCTTCACATACAGTAATTGAACCAAACTATGGATAAATATGAAGAAACAGCTCTTTTAAATATGTTATGCAATGAATATTTATTGGCCTGCAATGTAATTTTGCAGTGGGGCATTTTTTTCTACGCGACCATAAACAATATCGGACATAAATAATTTACAGTATCTCATGAATAATTTTGTAGCTGTAAATACATGCCGTAAAGAATATAGGGTGGCTTTCCCTCAAGTGGCTGGGTATCGTCTGTTAGCACAGCAGTGCTCATCTCCCTGTGAGCTGCTGGGTGTTGAAAAGAGTGGAAGCAGAGCTCAATGGGAGAAGAGGACACCCTTTTCTGCTATAAATAACTCTGTGCCATACGACCCTTACCACACATCTTCCTCCAGCAGTTGAGCTACACACACCTCTGCAGATCTTTGGTTTCTCTGGAACGTTCTTCTCTGTTAACTGGTAAAAGTTGGACTGGACGGGATGTTTGCTGCATAGGGTTGTTAAATGTTGAGGGAACGTTACTGTTGCTTTATTTAGTAGAGAAAACTGCTAACCCATCTCTCCAAATAAAGACGAGGCAAAAATGTCTTGAAGAACTATGAGATACAATAAAGAAAATATTCTTCTGTTGTGTTATATAATATCAACAACACGTTCTACACTATCATTTTAATATGAAGAATATAGTTCTACAAATTACAGCCGTCTGTGTTATTTTTTCACTGACTAAAATCTGTCACTAAATCAAATGTCAGAAATAAACACATCTTTCTGTTATTAGTACAACTCTGAAACGCTGCCAGGATGGATTGTGTTTATATCTGTTGTGGGTAGGCATTCACGTTACGACCTCATGAGTTTCTATTTTGGTTTTATTAATGCCACAGAAACTGGTGAAAAGCTCAAATGGCAGATCATGGTGCTGGCACCTCCAATGTCATGGGTTCAAATCACAAAGACATTTATTAATTACATGTTTATTACTTTTATACACTGTAAGTCAATTCGGATGAAGGATATTTATGATTACTTTATAAATACTTTCTCCTGTCCCGGTTTAAACACTGGCTCTGTATTGCTTTGGTTAAGAAACCAAACTAGGTCTGACATCACAATACATTAATACAATACATTAATCTCTCTCATGCCTATCAACCATATTTCCCAGCATTCCACAGTCTTTAATTAACGATCCACATGGAAAATGACTGTGACTGGATCTCTCTTCACAGAACGGCTCATGCCAAAAGCAAAGGGGAGGCCGCAGAGCAGTCCGCTTTAGCGGCTAACAATGAGTCTAGCATCGCACGTTTGGTGGCCAGAGAACTTTCTCCCTCTTTCTACCAACCAGGTAGGTTGAAGAATATATATTTATATATATATATATATATACTATTATTATATATGCTAAGTGTCCAGCTAACAGAAAATGTTCTCAGAGCATTGGCTAGCATTCTCTAAAAGTTCTTTTGACGTTATATATCATATATCAATAACGCCTCCTTAAGTCATTAGTGTAAAATTAAAAAAAAGGTTTGAATAACGTTTTAATGACCAAACAATAATGTTAAAACATCTAAAACACCGTTTTGAACGTTCCTAGAGTTTTCAAAGTGACATTTTTAACGTTTTTGTTACTTAATGGAAACATTAGGGGAACGTTCTTACAACCTAAAATGTTAGCTGGTGGAGCACAAGCTGGTTAAGATCCTCTCAGCCTCAGGACGGCGTGTTTGGAGGCGGTAGCTCAGAGGTCAGTGCAGCAGGTTTTCTTGTTCGTCCAGACATACGGTCAGATTTACAGTACAGCAGAGTACTGCATGTTCATGTATCGTAAACATCTCTGAGTGTCCTGTAGAGGTTCTCTCTGTTCCTGTGTCGTCTTCAAGTTAAAGATACTGCTACGCTCCTGACAGGGTTATTTCGACACAAATGGCTCAAGCGTGCCGCTGTAGCATCGTTTGAAACCACAGAGGAGCAAAACAAAACGTGCGTCGCTATGACTGGCTCCTTATTGTAAAAATATCAGGGCATGTTGGTGCGTGTCTGCATTTGCCGCACATTATCCACCATGTGTACTTGAATGAATAAATATTACATTTGGTGAGCTGATCACATTTCGTTTTTCTTGTGGAAGCATTTTTATTCGGTGTTGATTTCGTTTTGGCCTCCGTCAGTCTGAAGATCAGCGTGTTTTTCAAGGTCCAGATATTAAAAATACAGTTGGCCGCATTTGCTAGGAAAGGCTAAAGTTGGGCAATTACAAACACTTTTCAATTTCCAAATGTTTTCAGTTGATAAGGAACCGTATGTTGTTCACATGTCTGTGACAATAACAGACACAAGATGTGATAACCTGATTCAAACAGAAAGATACCGTATTTCAATTCAGACTCCAGAATGCTGTCAGTTTTATTCCTTCTAATTAATTCATAATTATCAGCATTGCAAGCATCTTAATAAATATTCAAATAACTAAAAAAGACAACAGACTAATAGCATAATGCTTCTGTTTATCTCCGTGTACCGCAATGTAAAGTTCTGCCATGCTCTGTTTTATTATAGTCTATTTTGAGCACCGAATCTGAGACGGAGCAATTGTCAGGATTAGTTTACAACGATCTCCAGATCTAGACAGATCAGGACTCTGGAGTAACAATACACGGCAATAATAATATCACAGATTGAGTCTTTATTTTAATGCGTGTGTCACATGTGTCTCAGGACCAGAGTATCTGAAGAAACGGGCCCTTCAGGAGGTTGCAGAGAGTAACGAGAACGCCGACACTGGAATGCACGAGCCCTTGTTAGCCGAGGACTCCGAACCGACACCTCCGGAAAGCCCCTTCATAAATGAGATGGAGAGCTTGAGGCCAAGCTCCACCCCTGCACGCACCCCCTCACCCACTCCTGCCATCGCCCCTCAAGCTTCCAGCAAGGAAGATCCAAACCTACTGAGCCCTGGCATCTGGAACGGCGACAGGACCAGCAGAGGTAGCAGTCGAACTGGTAGCAGACCGAGCAGCAGACCCAGTACCCCATCCTCCACTCCTGCTGCTCCACCTGCAGCCCCCGAGGAGCGTGGGCCGTCCCGTACCCCCAGCCGCCAGAGCATCAAAGCTGAGCCGGGTTCCGACATGGAAATCAAAGCCCTGCACAAAATGGACTCAGAGTCCAAAGCAGCAGAACCCGCACCTGCTGCTACACCAGTAAGAACCAGCCTCGTCATCTCTACTGACGATGAAGAACCGCCTCGCTCTGCCTCCAAGCTGCCCGCCAAAGCGGTCACTCCTGAGCCGAAGCCAGCCGAGGTCAAACGCAGAGCTGAGAAAAACGTGCTGGCGAATGAACTTCCAGCCTCTGGGACAGAAAGCAAGCCTGAGTCCAGGACAGAGGTCAGGGAGGAAAAGAAAGTAACCAACAAATTTGAGTCTAAACCTTCACCGAAACGAGAGCCAAGCCCCGCCCCGAAAGCTTCACCAAAGCCCGAGCCCAAGTTTGTGCCAAAACCAGAACCTAAACCTGTGGTCAAGCCAGTTGCTAAACCAGTTGCCAAGGTGGAGGCCAAAAATGAAATGAGGCAGAGGTCTTTGGTGAAAGCCCCCAGTGAAACAACACAAGAGTCTGTGGAGCTGGATGAGGTAAGGCCCCCAAACTACAATCTTAATAATAATAATAATAATATTGTAGTATTATTTGTGATTATTTGTGTAATAATAATAATAATATTCTTGTATTATTTGTGAACAATCTCACATGGTTACTTAAAATCTTAATCTTATATGCAGTAATCATATATAATTTAATATATATTTCTCGTTGTACGTCCTGGAAATGACAGCTAACATTTAATTGTCACTCCTCACCGAGATTTATCATCTATACATTTGAAAACAGCTGCTGGGAACATGCAGTTATTGAACAACCAAAACCCCATTTGCCTGCATTAATTATTGAATCTCAGTTAAGTGAACAGTGGCCGTTCTGTGTTAGCATCAGCTGTCCTTCCAACAGACCATTTTGTGAGACCTCATTCTTCTAAACCAGCCTGTGAGCAGATTGCAACACGTCCACTCAGCCAACCACAGCTGACAACGACAGATTGTGTTTCTTGACATTCAGCCCTGGCTCTAGTCCTCCAACCACATTTTTCACAATCAGGCATATCTATGCAAGGCTGGGCCTCTAAAATGAAGGATTCTCACCTTCAGAAAGTCCCTTGTTTTTGCTTAGAAACCCAATATCGCATTGCGTCACAGCGACATCTTGTGGACACCTGCTGATCAGCTGTTCCCAGTACAGACGTGGCCCAAACAAACATATAACGTGTACTAAGCTCCCA
This sequence comes from Botia almorhae, assembly GCA_036877575.1. Taxonomy (NCBI): domain Eukaryota; kingdom Metazoa; phylum Chordata; class Actinopteri; order Cypriniformes; family Botiidae; genus Botia; species Botia almorhae. Next base: position 33,768 of record JAZGTJ010003119.1, read on the forward strand.
TACTAAGGTTGATGAAATAATGATCGTTACATCTTGAATCACTCGTTAATGGTGAAAAATGTTCTTTGTCATGCTCCACAGAATTTTAATACATCTAAGTGTGCACAGTATTTTTTGGTGATTTATATATTTTTTATTTGATGGATCTAAAAGCAAAATGTTTTTTTTTCTTTAAATGGCATATTTAAAATAAATAACATCTTTACATTTATATATAATACGTGACGCAACAGAGACTAACAGACAATCTTTTCTCAGGGGCCAAACACGATAATGATCTGCATGGTCATATTCCTGAACATTGGTTTGGCCATTTTGTTTGTTCACATTTTGTCTTGAGGCAGCAAAGACCTGAGGTAAGCCATACATTATTACTAATGACAGTATTATTAGTTATATTATTAGTATTATTATCAGTAATTAGTTATATATCAAAAATGTTTTTCTTAAGTTGTTAGAGGAATGTTTTTAAAACGTTACAGAATATTTGTTTGAGTAAAGTTCTTGTAACCAAGCCATAATGTTAATACAATGTTTAAAAACTGGACGTTTTGAATGTTCATAGAACTTTTAAAATTTCTTTTTGAAAATAACAACTTAATGACAATGTTAGGTAACCTAAAATTGTTAGCTGGGTGTGTAACTTTATTTAATGTATTCATTACTAAACCTTCAAAATAATGAAACACAATTACTGTCTGTTTTACCTTGTGACTCTGTGGTTGTTATCTCGCCTTTTTCTAGCCCAAACCATCCAGGTGAGAGAATCTAGCGTGGGGAGCTGTGAGGATGCAGCGCGCTCCATTAACAGCTCTGTTGTTGTGATATCGAGTTTCAGAATGGCTCTTCTGAGCTGCTCTAAAGATGGCCGCCATCTGCAGTTGGACTGAGTGATCCCAAACGATCAGCCTCAGTGTCTGACCATAAGAGAGTCAAGCATTTGTACACATTTGCTTTGAAAGGCACGGCTGCATTTAACGAGTCTGTTGAAGTTTAACTCCGTTTGCTTGTCAATAGTGAAACATAATTGGAATCATCTGTTATAAGGGCTAATTAATGTGTGTACAATTCACAATCACATATCTGGTAGTGCAGGTCATTTGGCATACAATAATCTTATTTAATATTTTGAAAATAAACAAATACAGTTATGGCATGGGGTCAATGCTGTTTTTTTCACCGTTTTTCTAACGTTAGTAGTACAACATGCAATTTACACATCCACCAGAGTTTACCAGAGTTTTACCAAGTTAGGTTTTGAATACGTGAAAATGCACGTTCAATGAAATGTCTTAAAATCTCCCCAGCATAATAAAGAGCAACCTGGCTATACGATTAAAGTAGGCCACCAAAAGCCTGCATGTATTTTTCCACAATGAAAGTATAAACCGTTGTATGGCTTTCGTTGGTGTGGAAAATTAAATATACAGTGAAATGCTTGAAGAAAGTGTGTCTGTGGTGTTACAAAGATGGCGCAAGCGACCCTACCGATCCGGTTGGGTTTTCTGATATGGTGTGAAAGATTTAAAAAAAGAGAACACTACCATTTACTTACTAAAGGAACATGAATGGAGGAAAAAGGTGTCTGGCTCACCAAGTGTTTTACTGTGAATTTGTGGTAATTTTAAAGATTGTGTCAGTTCTGGCTTGCAGTTGTTTGGTATCTGCCTACATTAATTAAGCGGTCTGAAAGAGATTTGAGAATGTTTAAACCGACTTGTGCGAGACACTCAGTGAAAATGTATGCAACCGAAATGTTATAGGCATGCGTTCACATTTGTGTTTTTGTACATTTTTAAATGTGAACATCGATGCAATTATTCCGAAAATACATATTTCATTGTTATATAATTCCATCGGAATTCAGTTTAAACTGAATAGAACGAGAACACAGTAAATATTACCCCAAACTTATGAAGAGATATTTAATGAAACTCAAGATCTTACAGAACGTAAGAACTCTCCAACGTTTTAAATCATATTTATCGAGCAAAACGATTTAATTTAATAAAAAATTTTAGCGTTAGTTTCACCAGTGTTTGCAATATGTTGTTTCGAGTTTTGGCAAAAAGCTACAGTATGTTTTCAAACAGAATTATGGAAGCACAAGTTATCATCAGCTAGTTTCCCTGACACAATTTGCAGACATTTAACCAACTAATATTTGGAATATTTAGCTTTCTCTTAATAATTTACTGTCCTCTCTATCAGACCCTTTACCTTTGAGACATGCTCAAGATCTTGTCAAATTAATTTTGTTAGATTACTCACCATCATATTTTGATTCACTGCATTGAACAAATCACAAAATTCAAATAAACGTTTTTCAACAGCAAACTGACAATTTTCTGACTTTTGAACACTGTTTGCTATAATTTTGAGTTTAACCTATTTATTTATAATGTATTAAATTACATGAGCATTATCTAAAGCTTGGCGTTCTCTTTTACCCTCTCAGTCAAATATCTTGTTGTATCTTCTAATGTCCAAGAAGAGACAAACCAAGGGAAAACAAAGAATATATATATTTAAACTCCACCTGTCCACCAGTTTGACATATCCTCCCCTCAGAGGGTCTGAATGCCAAGACCAATTTTAGATTAGGGTGGTGAACTGGTCTCTCTTCATGTCTCTTTCCCTGAAAGTACATTTCACACTCGCATAAACCAAGCGGCCTTTTGCCAACTTAAATTTTGGGTGAACTGTCCCTTTTTCTTTATTATCACCCATTTTTTTTCATCATTTACTCACCCTCATGTCATTACAAACCTGTACGATTATCTGTGAAACAAAAGATATTGAGAAATGTCTCTGGTTTTGTGTCCATACAGTGGATGCCAGTATTATTTGGTTGGTGGTTTCCAACAGATTTGGAATGCCATGAGGGTGAATAAATGGAATGAACTATCCCTTTAAATTAGAACTGTTAAGTAATGGCATAAGCAACAGACAGCCCACACCAGAGAGACTGAATTAGAATGGACATTTCCGTAGCAACACTGCCCTCTGCATTTGGTGCTTCAACACATACAGCTCTCATTAGCTTCAAGCCCACCGAGCAGTGCAGGGGTTTACACGTCCATTACATGACCTTCATTGAACTAGAAATCCAGGGCCATGAGACCAACGTATTGAAGAAATGACAAAAACACTTCACTACAGACATTTATTAGAAATAAAGTGGGATTGACCTTTCAAGTGGAGAACTGACAGGAAAAGAACAGACAAAAATGACAACAGACAGGAAACACTTGAGAAATAGTTTTAGGAGAAAACCTAATATTCTTCCCCCTCATCCTCTCCTTCCACACTCTCAGCTCCAACTTCCTCATAATCTTTCTCCAGGGCAGCCATGTCCTCTCTGGCCTCAGAGAACTCTCCCTCCTCCATCCCCTCACCCACATACCAGTGCACAAAGGCACGCTTGGCGTACATCAGATCAAACTTATGATCCAGACGAGCCCAGGCCTCAGCAATAGCTGTGGTGTTGCTCAGCATGCACACAGCCCTCTGGACTTTGGCCAGATCACCACCTGGAACCACAGTGGGGGGCTGGTAGTTGATACCAACCTTGAAACCAGTGGGGCACCAGTCCACAAACTGGATGG
>JAZGTJ010003120.1:0-13723 GCA_036877575.1 Botia almorhae
AAAGTTATAAAAACAATGCCAAGAAAGCTTTAAATAAATTATAAAATAAACTAAATCAAATCAATAATTGTTAATAAACATTTTCCTTTAAAAAATATTTTGTCCTTGGTCCACTTGGAGAATTTGAAGGTAGCTTTGCAGGTAGGTAGTACCATGTGGCTTGGAACAATGATGCAACAAGTCGATTTGATTTCCTACTGACACACTAAAACAAAAGATAGATAAACATCTTAATTATTTTTTAATTAAACATGCGGACTACAACGAAGCTTATGTTATCTGTCTCCTGTATGATACTGCAGTCATGTGTAGGCAAGACAAAGAAGATCTTCATGCTACTCTCAGTGATTCCCCTGTTCTATATGATTTGTTTGTGCCCACATGCAGAGATATAATAAAGCACTGATGCTTGGGAAACTGCGTAAGAAATTGTCGACTGCGTAAATTTGATTCATGTGTGGATAATCGCTCATCTGCTTCATGATATGATATACTAGGCACTTCTGCAGATTTATATACTACACTTTCCCCTACAAAATGTAAATTCTTACGTGCAAAAACACTATTTCTTGTCTAAATAGTATATCTTTTTTTTACTAGCAATACACCTCGTTTGTTATCAGATTTTTAAAGCTATTGCCAAACTAAGGTCATTGAGTGGCAGGTACGTCTACATCAGTGATAAAATCACTGTTAGATATTGTCCAATAGCCTACTTTTAACTTGCCATTCAAACCATTTTCAACCCTCTCTTTAACCTCTGTCTGACTCGCTCTGCTTTTGTAGGGTGAGATTTCCTGGCTGAGATGGGTAAAGCCTAAAAGAGCAGAGACGTGACAACCCCCCCCAGTCTGCCCGTCCTCAGTTCTCTTATGAAAGAGGACCTCCATTGATTTTGCAGTGTGAAGGACTAATAAAGATAGATCTTTTCAGAGCAGAGCTGAAATGAGGGCCCACAGGTAGAAGCTTCAGACAGACACGACCACTTGTTATAAATGGAAGATTGATTTTAATTGTGACGCCACCTGATTGGCCCAGTTCTAAAACTAAATGAAAAGTAGAGGGTGACCAGTGTATGTTCTCTAAAGCAAAAGCACTTCAAAAGCATTACCATGACTCAGAACTGTTTCTTTTTCTTTAATATTAGATTTTTTTTCTTGAGGGGCGTAAAGGGGTATCACAAAGAAAGCTTCAAAAGGGTGCAGTCATTTTCTTTCTCATTCTCCTCCAGAAAATTCTGCGAGAAATGGTCGGAGAAGCAGTCAAATTTTCTTTTCTCGTCTTCATGTAAAAAATCAGCAATTTATTTTAATTTACTTGACAGAATGTTTCTGTTTTATATAAAACGCACCGTTGATTTCTGGGTAAAGCAAATTTAGATTTAAATATAAGAGAAGGCGTAATGGCTAAATGAACCCGATTGTTGGGGAAAATGACTTGGAATGAAAGCGTTTCTGCAATAGGTACTAGTTTGCCATTAGAAGATTTATGTTGTATATTGAATATAATGCCAGAGGGAGCCATTACCAGAGTATTAGTCTCCTCTCAAACTACATTTCCCATGAGCCCTTGCCAAAGACTGATTACTTCCTGTTTGCAACACCTGTAGCCAATCATGCTGGCTATATAAACCCCAGACTCTGTAGAACTCTTTGCAATGTCTTATTTTGCCATGTGCCACAATTTAGAGATTTATTACCAAAAATATTCAGACAAACACAGCAACATCTTACTTAGACATTACTGGCTGTTAAGTCATTTTGACAAAAGGGGCTAAATGAGGGAATGTAAATAGATTGATTTCACTCAGGGGGCACTTCAGGCCATGAGGGCAAACGAGCAGTGGCTCAGGCCACTGTAGACACCCTGCAGTGCTCATTCACAGCTCTAACAAAAGCAAAAGATCTCTGAAAAATACTATGAGCGTTAATATTCACACAAACAGAACAGTTCACTTATGAATCAGAGACTTTTAGAGGCAAACCAAAAAGACCATTTAAATTGTTTGATGCATTATGATGGACAAATTGCTATTTCATAATAAATTGTTCTTGAAACTGTCGTTCAACTTTAGAAATAATGGAGCCAGTATTGCAGTCAAACATTCCTTTTAATCTTCAGTTTATTGTTGCTTTAGAACCATCTAATTTATGCTCTTGTTTTATTCCATTTGTGATTCTTCTTTTACGAATTTCAAGTGTCATTTGTGGTTTTCTCATCAATCAAAGAAGGAATTTGTTTTGTGCTTCACTCAGCAAAGAGAAATGCCCAACACTGCACTAGAAACTAGTAAATATGCCATTTACAAGTCACACCATTCATCATGTTTTGCATATTTGCATGGAGCCTACACTGGAATATCAACTAAGGAATACACTGGGATAGAAGAAGGACATTAAAACATACTCCCCAGTGTCCCTAAAAAAACATCGAGCCAGTGTATTTTTTAATCTTTCACACAGACCCAAACATGCACACACATATACACCTGACAAGCTCTTATTTCAGATCAATATATTCCATCCTGCTGCCAGTGGATCAATGAACTGCAACTGATGTCATATTTGTGATGCTGGCTTTTTAGTAAGGTCATTTTATTCTTTCCATCCAGCGCACAATATTGTGCTCAGCCACTGTTAATTCTGAGAGCTTGTGAACTGTCTGCAATTTTGCACAATGAAACAAACTCTGAATGCACACAGTGGGGTCTGAAAGTCCGAGACCAAATTGAGACCATAGGTTTGCTTTGAAGCATACAAAATAGACCATTTTCAAATCATGCTGGAGTAACATAGAAAATTAGGAGGTCATGCCAGCTTGACTGCCTGTTATCATTAAAACAAAATAGGACGTACCAAATACCTAGGAGGAGAGAGGAGAGATAAAAGGAAAGAAGAAAAGTCAGGAAAGAAGACGAGATGAGACGAGAACCAGCATGAGCTGAAACTATGGTAAGCTCCATTCAGTGAAGATCCTGTGATCCTCTATTCATTGCTGCCAAAACAGCTCCAGCAGGAATCCCTCTGACATTATAATAAAGCTGCTTTATCATCCTTACTGTTGAACCCACCTCATGTCCTCCTGTGCAACAATCACAGTTTGATTTCCTCAGACAGCCTTTTCCAATTTCACTGAATATTACTTTGCGGGTGGTTTTACAAAAGGGTGGAAAATAAATCATGTTATTTCTTGACTTATAGTAAAGAATATTCTTACAGAATCTGATATTTTGCTTTTTGGCACAATTACATGTATCAGGCCTTCAAACAGGGACTGTGAAAGACTAACAGCTTTGTTGTTTATTTCAAGTGGCAACCAAAATCATTGACATTCATCTCCTCTGTCTGTACACTCTGATAAAAGCAGCATGATTTTCCCATAGTATGTTATGTTATACTACGAGTAATGTGACTTAACAAATAATAATTGACAGTTTATTATTGGAGAGGAATGAGGATATTAAAGAGCTGTTTCCCATCTTAAAAAAATCTGTTAAAGGTTTCATTGTAGACTTCAGCCCTAAACTCCCATAATGCTTTTGGACACTAATGCCTCTCCCAATATCCGTAGCCCAGACAGAGAGTAACAATAGTCCACTGCCATGGCAACAGTGGAGGCTGATGTCAAAGAAGTGTGGAAATCCAGAAGCTGCCTTATGCATTCAAACCGTGTAACATGTGCCAGCAATATATAATCTGGCCTCAAAAAATCCAGAAAACCAAAAACATTCATACATGTGCACAGGCATCCAAAGACAGAATATCAACCTTTAGAATTTTGATGGAGCCAAAACCGTCCTTGCTCTCAATAAACACAAACAAGACATCAGGACAAAAGGACGATCCTTGCTATTCAATTTTACCAGACACACACACATTATGTTGTTGTAAAGTTATAAAACGAGAGTTGTAAAACCTGTGGAGTGCGGTCACACACTAAGGAGATTACACAATGTCTTCAGTTTCCAGTTTTAAAGGAACCTAATGAATACTAATAATGAATTCTTCACCTATGATTAACTCATCTTTATGTCCTTCCAAACCTGTATAATAATACTGTCAAAAATGTGTATTTAAGTGACAGTTTATATTGACCACGTCTGTCAAACTTTTATGAAGCCATATGACAGCCAATCACAATTGAGGCCTGAAGATATGAGAAGATGAGGATGATCTTCCAGACACACATGCAAGACCTCAAACCTTGCGTGGCATGTTTGAAGGTGACATTGTTCACATAGGTACTCACATAAAGCTATCATGCACTACTTTTATGGTGTTTTTTTATGAAAGAGCATAATGATTCTTTAAAAATTCTCCTTTAACATCACAATAACATCAAACAGGTGTGGAAAAGCGCGAAGATGAATAAATATTTACAGAATGTTTTGTTTTTGCTGGAGTGTTCCTTTAATTCAGATTCTGCTACACTTTTGGTCATTTCTCAGATTCCAATCTGGATTCCAAAGGCAGCTCAAACAGGCCTATTACACGCCTGCCTTCTAAAACACATAAACGCGCTCCATTTACTCAGAAGAGGATATTCGGGCCTGCAGAGCACCGTGGGAAATGTGTAAGGTGGGAGTGTGTGGTGATGTTATTCATAGTTCACTGGGCTGTTTAAGGGCACATCCCTATTTACTTTTAGGTGATGGAGTGAGTGATACTATAAAGGTTACACAAGAAAACAAATGTGTAGAACTTCATCTAATGAGTGGCAAAAACTAAGGCAGGTGCCAACAGATTATCTGCAAAGCAAAAACAAGTACAAATCAAGCAGAGCTCCTTCTAGCATAACAGGTGACATGAGCAGCAGAACAAACAACCAGCTAAGAGCCTTTAAGCCTAAACGACTGTTTCAGATTCATTCCAAATGCTCAGTCATGCACACACATACAAACGCAGAAAACAACATTACACACTCACACAAAATGCAATAACAATACTCACTGAATGAAGCAGACCTTGTCAGTAACAGGGTGCCATGGATTGCCGTGGTAACAAGAGAACGCTGTCCCCCAGGGAATCACAGATGCCTTCCAGAATGACAGGTTGACCGTCTCAGAAATATAGTGGTGTGGAGAGTCTCAGCAGAGAAGGAATTCCAGATAGCAAGGATCCATCTGAGAGCTCTTCACATGCTGTGATTCTTATAATAATCCATTTTGATGGGACAAAGTAGGTTTTTTTTACAAAGCTGAGGCACTCAGTAGGAAAGCGCACCACCAGTGGTCACAAATGCTAAAAATACAGTGACAAAAAAGCAGAAGTGTCACTCTGATTTTTTTCTGTATCCGTCCCACTCTACTTCCCTCTCTCTCTCTCTTCAAATGTTGACCCTGCTGGCTTTAACATAAAAATAGGAGAGAACAGCAATAATAGCAGATCCAAGAGTTCTGCACTTCAAGAGATGATCGCACATAAACTCACATAACCTCAATCTCTTACACATTCACTCTATCTCTCCCACACAACCATACAGACATTTCAGCTTCAGTCATCAACCAATGTCTAGCTGCCTCTTACTATCAACCCTCGGCACAAACCCTCACCCAATGTTACACTTTATGAGTCTCTCATACACACACACACACTTCAACTGACAATCTCAAGATCAGTCAGCACTTTCCCCACTTTTCTGCTTCACAATGTTATTGCTCTTGGTTTTTCCGTAAATCCTTCCCAGGGCCCAGAACACCTGCCACATTTAATGCAGAGAGCATTTGGTTTTGAGAAAAAAGAAATAGAATAGATTAAAACAGATTGTGAGCGATATGAAATTTCTTTGACTGATAGCAAAAAATCCCTCAGAATGAGCTGAGTTTAAAAGTCTGAGAGGAGGAACTGATTAAGGAGTCCAGGTGGAGATGTGGAAAGCAGCTCACAATCTTCCATCAATCCAACTATCTTCTCAAATCCCACAGCTCCTCCTTTCAGGAGTTCAGGAACGAGCTTTGGCACACCAGACGCCTCCCTCTCTCCTCAGAACAACCCCTTTAGGATGGAGGCGTGTCAGGTTATGGCTGCTCTGAAGTCTGTGGAAGCCAAAAGAGTCGCAGCTGACACTGGGGAGAAGAGGGCCGTCACATCTGCCACTGCATGGAGAATTTCCTCATCAGTCGAGTCTTGTGTCCTTGAGATGCTTCAGACCTGAGTAAAAAAAAGCAGAAGAAATATTTATGATTAATTATGTTTTACCAAATGCTTTATCAAATAATTACCGAAATACACATACCTACTATAAACATTGATATCATCATTCAACTGTTAGTTAAAAACATTTTATATATATGTATAAATATAGGAAAAACAATTACCAAAATACCCATATCATTTTTTAATCAATTAAAAACACAGTTGCATATTTACCGTATTAACATGCATTTGCATTAGAATCATGTCACCAGGTTGTGTTATATCAATACAATGTAACATGTATTAAAGAATGTAGCGTGAATTAAATGAATGTGTTTATATGTGCGCCATGACAAGACCATTAAATCACAATCAATATCCAATCAAAACAGCCTTATTATAATTCAATACAACTGATGGAGGATTGGACATTTAGGACATTTACGTTAATAAACAACATCCAAATACTAGAATTGTACTATTGTTTAATAAGGGCAGCACCTCCTCAAAATAATTATTTTCTTATATGACAAAATAAGCAACAGTGCAAACTGTTACTACTAAACAAATGTTAAAACATATGATTGGCTGTCAGTTAGATAATTCCTGTGTTGAAAACCAGTCCAGAAATTAGCCTAAATAAGCTCAAGACCAAACCGGTAGAGATGGACAGACTAATTACAAAGTAAACCAATCAGCTACTCAGACATCACTACTTTCACTCACATCTGGATCTAAACAAACCTGAATTGACTTGAAATAATGATCTGTGAGTGATGTGGATTTTAGTGGCACTCAGCTGGGATAAATTAAAGGTGCTATTCTGTGTCTGTCACCTTCATTACAGCTGCAGTGTTTACCAAAGTTTCCATGACTAATGACAATTAATAATAATAGCTGAACGACAGTTAGCAGCAATTAATAAAGGAGAAATAAAATATGCTTGTCACCATATTATTGCAGTTATTGTTTTGGAAGCAATATAAAAACAATTAAAATGCAACTTGATGAGACTTTAATGTGACTGTACTAATAAACAGCATGTTAATATAATGTTATATCATCATCGGCATGCTATACAAAAAAATTTAGCATTGTTTGTGTGTTAATAATGATGTATAATACAGTAAATTGTGTTCCGTACACTTTTAAAAAAGTTCTTAACATGTTTTTCACAGTGATGTCATCGAAGTGATGTCCATTTTGGTTTCCCAGAGAACAATTCAGCCAAAGGTTCTTAAAATAACCATTTCTTCTTTCTTATTTATAGCCTAAGAACCTGTTTTCACGGCAAAGAACATTTTGTGAAACAAAACGTTTCTACATACTTTAAGGTTCTTTATGGAACCATACACCTAAAAATGGTTCTCCTATGACATTGTGAAGCAAACATCGAATAGAAACAGAACATAAATTTAAAATGGATCGACATGCACTCATGGGTTCCCCGTGCACTGATTGACTAATTGTGGATGATAATGTCACATAAAAACCTCATCTGGTCGTCACCCTCTGTGCCTGAGATGGACTGTTCTATAAATATAAAAGGAGCAGGTAATTAAAGGTGAAGCTCAGAGGTGAAGCTCTTCTGTCAAGATTCCTATTTCCATACAATTTTCCATGTCATGCTTTGATTATGAAGGTGCCTCTCTCATCAGCTGGACTGATAAGAGAGGGGAAGAGTAGGGAGGGGGTAAGGGGAGACAAAAGACAGAGGAGAGATGGAGAGGTACAGATGAGGACATTGGCAGAGGGACAATGAGACATTAAAAAAGGATTGCCTTAAAAAGATATGTCCAGCTTGACAAAATAACGAGACTGGAGAGGTCATGGAGAGGTGTAAAAACAGGAAGGGTGAGAGAGGTACAAATAGAGACAAAAGGAGATAGAGGTACAAATACAGTCTAAGACAAAGATATAGAAGGGTGTAGAGAGAGAGTAACAGTGATAGATATAGAGAGGCAGGAGAGAGAGTGAGATAATGATAGAGAGATATATAAAGGTGTAGAGACAGTAAGATAATGATAAAGGGATATGTAAAGACAGAGTGAGATAGAGATTTAGAGATACAGAGTGAGATTTAGATAAAGTAAAACAGAGAGGTGTAGAGACAAAGACCAACAGATGAATAAGATCTACAGCAAAATCTAAACCTGCTAGAGAATACTGTAAGAAAACATAATTATGAATTTCCATAAAAGATACCAGGGAATAGTGCATATTCACATTAGGTTACATTATATGGTTACATTATAACCATATAATGTAACACACCTCACTATAATTACAAGCCTTAAAATAACATCCACAGGAAACATTCACCTACTCACATTCACATTCACTGAGAGCTAAAAATAGCAGGGCCTTCTATACCATAAAAATATGAGATCCTTTAAAATCAAGAAATTTGTTAGAATTTAGCTAAAAATACTTGAATCACTATCCTTTAGTAGGCAATTAAGTGTGGGGACCACTGACAAATCAAAAGTATAACAATCAGTGCAAAATGAGAAATCCATCCAAATATTCCCTGCATAAAGAATTTTGTCAAAATATTCTAAAAGCATACCAGCACACCACAAATAATGCATACAGGGTAGAATTAGGCAAATACCCACTAATTCTAAAATAAAAAAACAGACAAGCTATCTCTGGACGCACCTAGAGTTTCACTATATCACTATAAGCCATGCTATACCAAGAGCTGAGCCATGCAAACAATATCATTCTCACTGTGTTATAGCTGCACAATGTGTGTCCGCCTGTCACAACATGAGGGACAGTAAATGATCAGACACCATCAGAATCACGCTCTTGCTCTTGTTATTTTATTATTTAAACGTAGCCTTTTCAATGACCTAGAACTTTCATGTAACATCATTCCTTTTATATTTATTTTCCAATTGTTTTATCTCTTCCTTTTCTAATTAAATAAGCTGCAATGCTTTGGCAATGCAAATTCAAAATATCTGTCATGCCAAAGAAGCACAGTTAGATTGTAATTGAAAGCTGAGAGCAGTAGAGAGAGTGAGATAAAAAGAGATATGCCCTTGGCTTGCTCACTGGAGGCCTAAAGACAAAAACATTAAAGCATTAAGGAAGTTTCTGAACTGCTCAACAGAGACTCTAAGACAATTAAGACACTTAGTACGATTTTCTGAAAAAGATGCTTTAAAACAATGTGTGTGGTAAAAAAAAATATGCAAATGAAAATTACCTAAGTGCATAGAGACAGGGTGAGATAGAGGTAGAGAGATACAGAGATGTAGAGGCAGGGTGAGATAGAGGTAGAGAGATACAGAGATGTAGAGGCAGGGTGAGATAGAGGTAGAGTGATACAGAGATGTAGAGGCAGGGTGAGATAGAGGTAGAGTGATACAGAGATGTAGAGGCAGGGTGAGATAGAGGTAGAGAGATACAGAGATGTAGAGGCAGGGTGAGATAGAGGTAGAGTGATACAGAGAGGTATAGAGATAGTGTGAGATAGAAATATAGAGGGTTGTAGAGATAGAAGTAGAGAGATACAGAGAGGTGTAGCGATAGAGTGAGACAGAGGTAGAGTAATATAGAGGTGTAGAGATAGTGTGAGAGAGAGCTAGAGATAGTGTGAGAGAGAGCTAGAGATAGATAGAAGTAGAGTGATACAGAGAGGTGAAGTGATAGAGTGAAAAAGAGGTAGAGGGATATAGAGTGGTGTAGACAGAGCAAAATAGTGATAGAGAGATAGAGGTTTAGAGACAGCGTGAGATAGAAGTACAGGATATATGGAGAGGCATAAAGACATGGTAAGATAGTGAGAGAGAGACAGAGAGAGATAGTGATAGGATGATATAGAGAGGTGTAGAACACAGGAACTACTGGCAGAGGACAGTTGTACATCTGTTGCTGTAAAATTCATATTTGAGCTATATGCCCTCAGAAACCAATTACTGCTTTAATGTGTAATATATAATTTTCCTAATGTTCATTAATGTTTTATTGAATGTTTGTTTAATGTTTATTATATGAATGTTTCTCTTATTCTAGTTTATATATTTTATTTTGTTGTGTTTTGTTTATTGTTATTGTTGGTACAAGCCTCACCATTCCTGTTGCTCATACTTAACATGAGAAAATATTAAACTTTGATGCGCACCATTTGTGCCATAGACATGAATACTACATCAATACATAATACTCAAATTAGGTGGCTTGTTGAGAAGAAGTGCTATTAATTTTCTAAACAACCTAATGGTTTTCAGCTGCAAATAAAACAGGCAAAAGACCCACGTTCCATTGAAGGAAAGACCTGAATATCACAGGGACTTGAGAATGGGCTCTTTAATTTTGGGCAAATTTAGCAACCACACAGCAATGCACTAGCAACCACCCAGAATACCCTAGCAACCACATAACAACATTTTATTTAAACCGAATAACGGTATATTAAGAGTATATTTTATCATTCTATATAAGTAGCAACATGTGTAAAGCAATCATGTCAATAAAATAAGTTTACATTGAAAATAGAAAAATAAAATGGAGGAACAATGTGAGAGAAAGGAAGAGACACTGTGACATTGGTGTCACTCTTGCTTACCACAGACGTCACTCTGGAGAGCAACTTACTCAACTCTGCCTCTTTTCTTCTGCATTTCCATCCTTTTATCCCTCTAGCTTTCCCATTCGTTCTCAGAACACAGACAAGTCATTCTTTTTGCACGCACACACAGGCCTAAAGACTCACTGACTCACAAACCATGAAACACAGTAAGGTGAAAGGGAGTGAGATGCAGGAGAAGATGGACAATAAAATATGACCAGGCCTGAACTGTGACCTTTTCAAGTTCTCAAAACGTTTGTGATCAACACACACACACACACACACACACAATCCCACGGGAGCATTTAGCATGTTAGCACACTGTCACTTGTGTGAGAGTGAGCAGGTAAGATCTGGTCTGAGTGTGGGTGTGAGTCAGGTGGGAAGACACAGAGACAACTGGGTAGAAATCTGAATTGATGTAACGTGAGAAATCCACATTTTGAAGCTTAAGCTGCTATGTTCTGTTTACACATACACACAGCAAATGTGCAGGAGACTAAGACTGGTACTGACAATTAACAGTGAGCAACAGTGTCCACTGCACATATACACACGTTTATCACGGTGGAGACTTTTCATTGAGATCTATTGTTTTTTTAAACTGAGCTAATGATATTTCATATCTCCCAGCTCTGAACTTAACCTTCACAGAAATCCTTTTGCCTTTTAAGGATTTCCGTTACAGCCATTTAAAAAATAAGTGTTTATTAAGCAGTTTCCCTCATGGTGACCGCTGGTTGGCGTGGAAACATCTGTTTGCTACAATGTAGAAAACATGATACCTAAACACACATAAGTGCAGAAAATGTATAAAAGACCACAGCTACAGCTATGTGAGTGATCTCTGAGCTGGATCTGACAGTTAACAGTGAACAACAGTGCCCATCACGCAGATATATTCATGACACACGCATGCATATACAAACACTGCACCAGTGCCAAAATGTGTGCAAGACTTCTGCCTTCACCCTGCATATAACTAAGGAGGAGATCATTGTAAAACTAGTACTACCAAATATCTACAAAATGTGCCAGCAGAAGAAAGCCAGCACTCACTGACTCAGGATGGAAGGAGAATAAAAAAGAGAGATTAGGAAACGGGAAGAAGGGAGAAAATCTCACTGCTGCACTGAGGTTCAATAAAAAACAGCAAATGAGAAATTTATCAAGTGATAGCATAGGACATGAATGATAGAGAGATAAAGCAAAGGCGAGAGAAACTAGACAGAGGCTTACAGAAAAACCGAGGGCTTGAAAAAGATAGAAGCTGCTGGAAACTCACCCCTGTGTGAGAATGGTCCTCCTCAGGTTAACACAATCCCTGCTCTGTGGAGCCATTCTGAACAGAGCCTGTTTGGAGCACCGTGCACTGTCTACAGAATACCAATCACACGCCGGCAACACACACACACACACACAGTTAACAGCATGACACACTCCTTCACACAGTGTTTCAAAGGCTAGACATCTAGACGGCTAAGCCACAATATCAAACTTCATTGTATATGAGGTATGAATGGACCGTGCAATAGAATGTGGCGTAATCTCCCACAGACACACACAAAAACACACATATATACATACCATGAGAAGCAGTTCCAATGACGACCCGGGTGATGGAGGACCAGAAGCTGATCTCAGGAACTGAAGATGAGAAGATCGGGTAAAGTCCCTCCGGTGCACCTCCTCTTTTCCTCCTGCATTTCCTCCTCACACACACACATGAACACTCTTGACCGTCATCTATCAAGAGGCTATGCAGTCTTTCTTTTGCACCCTTTGAGCTTCTTTTCTAGTTCTAGTTCTTCCATAAGTCCCTCACAATATGAATATCTGTAATTCCAAAGCAAAGCAGTACAAACTGCGTTCACTGACTCCAGAAACCCTCCTCGTATGCTCTCTCTCTCTCTCTCTCTCAGCTCATTGTATTCCCATACCTCCTCTGCTCTCCCTCCAATCCAATCAGCTCTTAGTGTCTCTCTCGCTTCTCCTTCCTACACCCCCTTTCCCCCTTCTCTCTCTCATTTCTCAAAGACAAATATTAGCCTTTATGTTTGAGATCACATCTCAGACAAGTTTTCAAAAAACTGAAGTGTGTGTGTTTGTATATATATATATATATATATATATATATGAAGGGTATATGGAGCTATAACATGATTATGGGTGAGTCGATAGATAACAGAAAAGCACAACAGGTTATACATTATATTCCATGTAATATACCTTTTAAAAGGTTTCTCACAAAAGTTCTTGTTTATGAGGGCTTTTACAATTTAATTTTATTAAAGTGTACATTTAACTACAAAGCCTTAAAACAAAACACAAACATGTTAAATATAAATATACACGTTTTTAATTAACAAAAGACAATTATATTTGTTTAAAAAAATAAAGATAATTACTTTACAGCCTGATTTCATAAGCACTGGATGATAGATTAAATAATAGTGTGGACCCAAAAGTGTTCAGTAACAATCAAAAGTGCCCTTGTCCCTCTCTCTTTGTGCATGTGTCTCCATAAGGGTGGTCGTGGGCACCTGTTGTTAAGCAAGAGTCCCCCTCACTGCAGCCCTGTTTGTCCATGCACGAGAATCATCTCTCTCTCTTCTCACTTGACATGGCTAAATATGCATTCAACAGCTGTCTCTCCACCTCTGCTCTGCAGCTTCATTGACGCACAATCAGCTTTTGATGCTACCAAACACAGAATCTCCAATAGCATAGCTCAGACATGAATCTTGCCCTGGGATGATGGATATTTCAAAACCATATCCTCTATACCTGTAACTGGTGACAAATTTATACATCTAACCCTCATTTCCATAAGACTTCCTTGTTATTCTTTACAAAGACAACCTGAAACCCAAGGGTACGAGGCTAAGAGAGAGAGAGGGAGAGAAAGATACTGAATGGGAGGGGAAGGTGGGACAGAGACAGAAAGGGAGGTAGGAAAGGAAAAGAAAGAGGAATAATGGAGTGAATGGGAAGAGGGATGAGGAAT
>JAZGTJ010003120.1:13762-37371 GCA_036877575.1 Botia almorhae
GGGGGAAAGAATTTAGATTCATTCTGTGCAGTGTGCCTCACTGGTGGAATAATGATTAGCTACTCAGTATTCCAGTCACACAGCCTCTACAATAAATGGAGGGGGGCAAGAAGGGGAGCGGGTGAGCAAGCGAGGGAGATATGGTGTAACAGTGAAACAAGAGGCCGGCAGACAGAGAGCGTGCTGGTGAGAGAATGGGAGAGAAACAGAACCGACTAGACCAGATAAGCATGACAAACCTCTCAACAGGACACTGTGCACACAGATTCCCTTTTCAAAAACACACATGAGCATAACACGACATTTTCCAGCACTGTTAAGAGACACATGATAACTCTATAGCAGGACCCCTTCCTTCATACATAGCCTCTCTTTCTTTTTTCCAGTTACACACACACAAAAACAAATCAAAACAGTGCAGGAAAGCTAAAGCATCATTTCCACACAAAAACGCTTATATTAATTAGCCTCCTGCATAGATTAATATATACATACTGCAGCCTGGGCCGCATCCCTCTCCAAATACACACACACACATACACACACACGTTGCAGTACGGATATAGCACACACACATACATATAGGGGCAACACACAAGGGGAAACACTCTGTCAAAGTCACAGTGGGTACAGCTACCTCAGCAAAGAGGGACAGATGCAGAGAACAGGGGAAAATAGAGGATATTAGAGGATAGACTCAACACAGAAACACAATACATGGCAACTTAAAGAAGCTTATATTTAGGTTAATAAAATTTGTTTTGGGTTTAATGTTTGCATTTGGAAGTATTAGATATATATTTTAATATTTAGTTTAAACTGTAATGGGATCAGGTGTGTTAGCAGTCTGTCTGTACTGTCACTCAGAGCGATGCTTGTACTCACTGGTGTATTGTAAGGTCAGCAGATTTCAGCTCAACCCTGAATATTCACCCTCACGGTTATACCTGTGAGCAGATATTTATAGAATTTACAAGATAAAAAAACATGGAGGGAGAATAAAGGTAACCATTATTTTGAACAAAAATATTTAAGGCACTGTCTGAATTCAATTCAGTTCAGTGTATACACTTGGTTCAGTACTTGGGCACGTGTTGTATTTTAATACAATGAGAACGCTTTACAAAATGGTGTCATTAATTAAGAGTAGTCAATGCATTATCTAATATGAACAATATATTTTATAGCACTTATTAATATAAATATCAATGCATATACAATATTTCACTGTTTGTTAGTTCATGGTGCATTATATAATAGTTAACGGATGGATATTTTGATTTTACAAATGTATTAATAAATGG
Organism: Botia almorhae; assembly: GCA_036877575.1. NCBI lineage: Eukaryota > Metazoa > Chordata > Actinopteri > Cypriniformes > Botiidae > Botia > Botia almorhae. The sequence goes on from JAZGTJ010003120.1 coordinate 15,067, forward strand.
TTAAATGAACATTTACTAGAATTAATAAATGCTGTGTGATTAATTGTTAGTTCATGTTGTGTGTCATTGTAAAGTGTTACCAATAAAATATTTCAGTGCCATTTTATATGCCTCTTTATCTAGGCATAAAAATATATACAGGGTAATTATCGTGTACATAAGTGTTGTTAAATTGTACTTACATTTAATGTATCTTTATGTAATTGACCCTGTCCTTAACAACCTACCCAAAAATGTACACAAAAATACCATGAATTAAATCTAATAAAGACATCTAGCACAAACTGGAACCAGTTCTTTTTTGACAATAATTCATGTTCTCTACTGTATAAAACTACATGATTTTCCAAGAACTCTGATTTGGGTACCAAACACTGTTAGATAATGTTTTTTCCATAACAAATTGCATGGTCTCAAAAGGGAATTAAGATGTCAAGACAGAAGGTAGATTCAATCAAAACCATAGCGTATGAATTATCTTTTTTTTGTTCTCCAAAGCAGCCTAATAGCCAAAGGACGGACCCCTGGTGCATCTTAAATTGCCCATTTACATGAAGGTCACGCAGTAATTGCTATTCAAAGCTTGTAAATTAATGAGCTGAGGAAGAGATCTTTCAAATTGTTGTTGGTGAATTTAGTACAGGGAAGGGGAATAGTGTTTGATATCAATATCTATCATTTATGGGACTAATCATAATGATGCGGCAGACGCATGGAGGAGTTCAACTGGACTGAGTAAATTGAGGGAGCGAAAACCGAGCGCAAGCAAACACTGAGCTCCCAGTAATGACCCAGCTCTCCCTCAATCTCCCAATGAACTGAGGTAATGGAGCTTAACTTAAACCTCATTCAGCTAGTGAAAATTCATGACAGGATTTGTAGTTAAAGAGCCCAGAGCTTTAGTTCTACTGCAGTCATCACTTACACCCAAAACTGCAGAATCATTTAGATTTTAGTGTATTCAGGGATGTTGTCCATTCAAAAGCTTTTTTTGTCAGAACAGACAATTCATATTTTTTCCCAAGAGGTCAATGAAAGTTAAAATGACACAATAACAGTTTGAAATCAGAATATATCACAGCATAATCACAGTAATAGAACTGTATGTTAGTAAGATCACAGCTGTAACAAAATGGAACCTTGGTGTAAATATGTATGAATATGTATGAAATTCATACTCAATTTGTTGCAAATGTTTTTCATAACCTTATTCCACAATTGCTGCATTTGAAAATACTGAAACACTACTGAAGACCAGCAATATTAACAGAAATTACATATTTTTGCTGTACCTGGCAGTATGCTCATGGCCTGTTTAAAATAAAGGGTCAAAATGGTCATATAAACGCAACATGATTAGGCATGTTTTTCCGTTATAAAATTAAATAATTATTTTGTTACAAATTACTAAAATCAAAGCAGATGTTCACTTTAAATGACTCAGTAACAACCCAATAGACGTAATCTTTTTTTATTAAAATTTTACACCACAACTTTTGGGCCACCACTTTGTATTAAAGGCAGATAAAACAACTGAAAAATCAAAAAATAAAATCAAAGCGTAACTGCAATGGCAAATTTAAATATAAAAAAACAACACTTTTTTTGTTATTCATTTCTCCTGGATGCCGAGTTGGTTTATTTCTGTATTGCTAAAGCAAAAATATATCCTAATAATACAGAGCCGTCTTGTATACACACACATTCTTTGGTAAAGCCCTGACCTGCTATCTTTACCCACTGCTGAATCTGCCTTTGCTCCTCCCAAAAAGCAGTATCAATTCTGGAATCAATTTATGTCATGTTCACACCCCCCTTATCTGCCTTCTGCATTCATCTGATTAACCCCCCCAACACACACACACACCAAATCCTCCTGCTACACAGTCTCCTCCAAGATAACCTCAATTGTGTGAGGAACATCTTGACCTGCTACTACAGAGATGTTTGGAACAGACAGAGAGGACATCGAGATGGCTGGCACGGTGATGGTGGGCACACTGAGGGCGTTAGGGTGGAGAAAGACCACAGATGAGCCGCCATCTTCTGCCACCAACATGCCCTCCTGGACCACTGACACACCTGATGAGGAAGAGGGCGGTGAGGAAGAGGCAGTCTCCTGTACCAAGAGAATGGTTTGTACAGCTGTGTCATCATCCAGCATGTTCTGTGCAGAGGGGTCAACAGGGTCGTTGGCGTGGAGACGCATGTGTTTGTCCAGGTTGGGTCTGGATCGGAAGGCGGTGGGACAGCGAGGACAGGCGTACGGCCGCTCGCCACTATGTACGCGGGCATGTTCTGTTAGTCTCGCTGCTACACTGAAGCTTTTGCCGCAAACCCAGCACGTGAATGGCCGCTCGCCACTGTGTATGCGCTCATGATCCTGCAAGTGTGGAAGCTGCCGGAAACGCTTCCCACAATAAGAGCACTGAAACAGAATAATTTTAACATTTAACATATTAATAATCCATTCAACCAAAAAAACTACACTTTAAAAGCCTTAAAGGAGTCCAAGTCGAATATACATTTTATATACATGTTTTATATACAATATACATGTTTTCTTATTAAGATGTATGTGTATTACATTTACACTGTGACACAAATAATCAATAATCCAAGAATGGATTATTCATTCAAGCCAAGAATGAATAATCCTGGCAGCCCTAAATCACCACTAATTTGAGTTGTACAGGTTCTCTTTGTTGAAAGGCCATTGTACCTCAAAGGGTCTTTCGTTGGTGTGCGTTCTCATATGGACAGCAAAGGTAGACGCGTACGCAAACTCCTTCCCACAGAACTCACAGGTGAAGCGTCGCGGGGCATTTCTTTTGCCCAGCGCTCCACGGCAGTGCGCCACCAGATGCTCCCCCAACGCGGAACTGGAGGCGAAGCGGCGCCTACAAGGTGCGAGTGGACATCGCAGGGGCGTCTGACCTGTGTGGGAGAGCCGGTGCAGGTCGAGACCATCCTGAGTGACGCAGCGGTGGCCGCACATGTCACATTCCAGTTGACCTCCAACTTTCCCTCTTCCATGACCTTTATACCTGTGGCGCACCTGCACCTCCCCGGTACAGCGCTGCAGGTGGGTGTCCAGCACAGCCTGATTCAGGAACTGAGAGCCGCAGTTGGGACAAGTCTTTGGTTCTTTATCTAAAGACAAAAAGATTATTAGCAAGGTTTAAAAATGGGATACAAAAATAAGATTTTTTTTTCTTCAATAAGGAACAACTACAAAAACGTGGCACATCTTACCCCACTCTTCTCTATAATGCATCTACACCTGCTAATCTATGAAAAAGAAAGCTACCTAGGTTCTGATACATAGTACATGACAGACGCTCGTTTATGCACACATTCTGTCACACACACACACATCTTTGGCTTCTTATCAAGTGAGAAAAACAAACACGTTTGTTCCTCGTCTAGAAAGAGAGATGGGAATAGAGAGAGCAACACAAACAGGAACACACAAAAGCCAGATGCCACTTATTTGCACAGAACCAATCAGAGAGAGGAACACTGATAAACAGACATTTCACAGAATGAACAGCACATACACGGAAACAAAACAGCCCTTTATGGGGGTCACAGCTGATGTGACTGCGCGGCTGATGTTTAGATGCAGAGCGTTTTTGATTAAGCATTCACACTGCCTGTCTGTGACTCAGCAATACTGACCTTTACAGGCTTTTAAAAGCTTCTATTAACCAACCCTGCACTCCCTTATATACACACATAAAAAATCCTATTTGTTTTTTTTCACTCCCTGTTCTGCTAGAAAGGAACAGCTGTGATGCTGGACTGATCTCAGATCAGAGGTGATAGTGATCAGCAGCTAATTTCATCAATATACACACAAAACCCACCCTCATCGATCTGACCTCTGACACCATCTATTTACTTAGAACAAATCAATGAAGGCTCATTTATCTGACAATTCTGTCAAAGAGGGTGTGTGTGTGGCCAGACAGAGCTAAGGAGACTGGGAAAACTAAATGGGCCACTTAATAAGATCTGTGTGCGTGTACATGTGCAGGGTTCAAAATTAACTTCCTCATCTGTCAGTGGCCAGCCAGAAACATTTCCTAAATTCAGTTCCCTTACTTGCCAAGAAACTGTTTTTACCTAATATTTTATTAATAATATATATATATATTATAAAAAATATTTTTGTCTGTGACAAATTTCATTGCTACTCTAGCACATTTGGAGCAAACAGAAGAAGCTTCCGTGTCACTTACATCATCATAAACAAGACGAGCCAGAGAATCAGTGAAACTAAACAGTACACGCCAAGAAAATTAATTCATTAATTGGCTTTGGTGGCTCACGGCCAGGAACACACCGCCACCGATTTTTGGGCTTGCACCAAGAAAAGTGAAAGTGAAATAAATAAAAATGTTTTGCTGTTTTTCTAAACGTCTGGTCGCACATTTAGTCAAAAGTTGTTAGATGCACAACAGTCTGTGAGCTCTTCTTTTTTATAGAGTGTATCTCTTTGATTTGATTACATCACATTAAACCAGCGATTGCATTTGGAATTATATATTTATTCTGTAATTCCTAAAAATATTACCGGCCAGCTGGATAGTATCTTTTAATCTATTTACCAAAGCCAAGTTTTATTTGCATTCGGCACTTGGCGACTGGCGAGTATTAATTTTTTGACCTTTAGTGTGTGTAAGACTGTTAGTTAGAGACTCCATAAGGACAAAGGGTTGAATGAGTGATCTTTCTCAAACTGACCTTGGTGCATGAGCGAGTGGAGGTCCAGTTCCTTGCGGCGTTTAAAAGCCTCCCCGCACACATCGCAGGGGAAGGGATGGCTGGTGTGTAGAAGCCTAGAACATTAAAGAACAAAGAGAAAGTGAATAAGAGAGACTGTGTTCTGTGATCCTGGAGCCAACCCAAAAACAACAATCTCTATACAAATCTACTCATATCTCAGATGGTGAGGTCATACACTTGCATAAAGAAAAATCAAACAGCATCAACTCATTGAGGTGTGCAGGTGACTGACAAACTCTTTCAATGTCTTTAGGGCTACACACGAGATTAAAATCACTGCGTTATTATTGCTGACATTAATAATTACTGCTCATATTTAGTTTTTAGACTCTTGAAAATGTGTCATCTTTAACCAGTGTCCTCGCAACATGACTGGAAGAAAATTGTTTTTTTTTATACAATTACTGGCATTGTAATTAAGAATGCCCTCTCGGCAAATTACTGACATGTGCTTATTAGTTGTAATCAAATAAATGCTAATCTGCATTCTGTTTTCATTAGCCGTATCAATGCTCTAGAATCAAGAAACACAGCTGATGTTATAGAGATAATAGCTCTGCATCCAATGTACCATTAATTTGTTTTACTCCTTTACAACTGAACAATATGGCAAATTCAGTAACGAGGGCCCCGGTGAATAGGATTTTGAATTTTTTGGTAAGCATTGTAATAATACATAATGCATTAGAATGAAGGTTATTGAACATTGTTAGAATTAAACCTAAATAAGAAGATGGCGCAGCATATTCAATTGTAGTCTGTATGCAGATGACAGCTAACATAGAGGAAATAACTGTAATCATAAAAAGAGTCATATCTCAGACTAGACCATCATTAAGGTACTTCAGCAGAAAGCGGCTCTCACCCTGCAGAATTTCAACATCTGCTGCTGTTCAGCTACGCCTTTAATTTATAGCTAAATTTTGATAGTTTTTCCCCCCCATGTTCTTCCTGTTACAATTCTTCCTGTTACTGGAATACTAAACTGAGTACTATAACGAGAAAAAACATATGTGATAAAGATATCAAAGTTTTAAAATTTCAATAAACAGTTATTCTCAGATATAACCTAACAAATTTCAAACATTTATTTTGCATTGCTGTCCCAGAAACACTTAAACTTTATTAATTAGACTTCTAAAAAGTTTTGGAAATGCATTTATTGCTCCTTATTCTCAGAAATGTCTGGAATCATCTGGAGACTTTTGCTCTTTCCCCATATTAGTGAACTATGTGACCTTTACTATGTAACGAATGAGGGCAAGAGTCATTGGCTTTATAAGCCGTATATGCATGAATGCATAAAATGTGTCACGATGTTCTTTCATGCGCCTCATCAGTTCAGCTTCTTGTCGAGACGACAGACAGGCATTGAGGCAAAATGAACGGCTTCCCTTTCTCACTGACAGCTGCTCTCAATAGTCGTTTCAGAGTCTCTCTGCATCATGCCGAACCTTACATCATCCCTACCCACCAGATATTGATACAATGCCTGAACAAACAAATCAGATTTCAGCATTTGCAAAATGTCGGTGTGAACAAAGCTCAAGAGTCAGTGAAAACACTGTGGCAGGTTCTTACCCACCACTCGTATCTTTCCATCTCTATGACAGTCAAACAACACATCAATCATCCCTGAGAACGAGCTAACAAGCAGAACGAACAGATCCAAACAAACATAGCAAGTAAGAGCACAGCTGGGGAGAGAAGAACAAAACCAAACAAACATGCACACCTGTGGCTCATTAGCTGGGACTCAAACTTGAAGCTGGCCGGGCACTCTGGACAGGTATACAGATGCCCATCGCCCAGGGTTGGTCTCCTTCTTTTTCTCCTGCCTATGTCACTGTGTTCCTGGGTTTCTCCCGTGTGACTCAGCATGTGGCGTTTGAGGGAGGTAGCCTGGAAGAATCTCTTATCACAGACATTGCAGCTGTACAGGCGGGATCCTCCATGTGTCAGGTTGTGGCGCAGCAGACTGGCTGGAGAAGGAAAGCTCTTCTTGCAAATTTTGCAATTGAAGAGCTTCTTGCCTGTGTGCTGGAAGACATGTTCACGCAACAGGCTGCGGCGTGTGAAGCCCTGCCCACAGTGGGGGCACTCATGGGGCAGAGCGGTGCGCGACCAGTCTCGGCTAAGCTGGGCGGGGGCTTCGAGGGCGGCGTCTGCAGTTGCTGTTGACAGAAAGATTTTGTTAATATACTAAAGGATTTAATACTACTCAGATTCATTTGCCTAGAATGCTTAATTACTTTTGCAATTGCAAATTCACTATTCACTATCACTTCTAATATCTAGATAAGTTTAACATCAGTTGATGTAAAACTCTAAAAATTTTTCTCATGGGTTACTTAAATTTTTACATGAGTCAGTTTATACCCTAAAACCACAATTTCAAAGTAACATTATCAGTTAGTAAAACGCCTCTCTCTTGTTTTGTAGCATCATTAAAATGCATGAACCACATTTGTGAGAGAGGCTAAACATGTACGGATATCTTACTTAGTTTGGTCTCTATGGAATTCCTTGTACTTAATCAGTGTTGTTTGCACTCAGTCTGACCTGGTTGTCTGATGGGCATGCTCTCTCTGCATTTTGCAACAGAAGTAACAGCTGATGTGGGGAACAGGTTGCCATTTTCTTCTTCCGAAGGTGTTTGTCCTGCAAGTGTGTTCTTGCGGTGCTCCCGGCGATGGTACAGGAACTGTGTGGTGCTCATGAACTCGGCCCCACACTCTGTGCAGGTATGCAATGCTGGCATCAGGCCGTGCTCAGCACTGCGGTGCTTGGCCAACTCCTTTGCATTGGGGAGACAGGATCCACACTGATGGCACAGGAAGTTCTGTCCTTCAGTGCCTGAGGAGGAAGATGGCACAGGTTCCTCTGTTGTGTTACATTCCAGCTCTTCTTGATTTTCCTCAACCACCACAGGTTTCTCTTTCTCTACTCCATTTTCTATGTCTCCACCAAGTTCTTCTCCAGTCCCACCAGGTGCTACCTCCATTGCTTCTTCCTCACTTACTTCAGCCCCCTCCTCCACCAGCTCCACAATCTTCTCTACCAGGACCTCACTATTCTCCCCTCTCTCTGTGCCTTCTACTGCATGTTCCTGGTCATTTGGCAGAACCTCCTCTCCTCTCAGTTCTACCTCTATGTGTGCTGCAGGGGTCTCAGTTATAGTCTGTTCCAGAGTGGTCACCTCCATCAGACTCTGGCCTTCTCCTGCCGTAGCTAAAAGCAAGAGGCCCTCACCTGGGGTATCCAGCATGGCCGTGGAGAGCTGTGAAATGGCCAATGAGGCTTCTACAGTTTGGTTCTCCACCTCCGTGCGGTGCTGTCTGCGGTGATAAAGGAACAGTGTAGTATTGATGAAGCCTTCTCCACACACTGTGCAGCGATGTAAGGCATCCTTGAAGCTATGCTGAATCCTGCGGTGAGTCACAAGCTCTGAAACCTGACTGAAGCTCTGGCCACACTCCACACAGAGTAGGTTGGAAGGGGGCTTGTCCCTCTTTTGCCGTTTGCGCCTTGCAGGGGGGCTGTACTCTTCAGCCACATGCTCTACAGATGTATTGTCTTGAGTTGCTGGGGTCTCCGAAGGTTCCTTGGGCTCACTGGTGTTCTGTAAGCCCTGCTGAGAGACCTCATGCACCACTACTCTTTCAGAATCCTCCCCTGCTGGTACCAGCTGTTGAGAAGTGGTCTCCATAGCAGGCTGCTCCTGCTTAGTCTCCTGATATTCCACTTGGGCTACTGTTGCCTGGTCTTCTCCAGGTCCAGGTCCTGTCTCGAGGCAACAGCCCATCTTTCGGTGATGCTGCCACAGTGATAAAGCATCAAAGAGGACTTCACAGTCAGCACACTGGTACAGAACACGTGGAGCATCGGCTTGAAAAACTTTTTTCTGTTCTAGTAAAGAAGATATATCTACAGTAGTCTCCATCTGGATCTGAGAAGCAGACTGCATTGCCACCTAGTGAGAGGAGAGATAACATAACCTGAAGACAAAGAACAACAACAACTGTAATGGGGAATGACAGCTGGATAAAAAATTAGCGATGCCCCCATTATCAGAAGATGATCACTACTGATAATCGCTCGATGGCTGGTCTCTCAAAATGGCTGATCACTGTAAATGCCTAAGATGAGAGAGCATTTTTGTACCACTTTTACATCATCACTAGTCGAATAACACTGATTATATCACCCTGTTTTACAAGTGCTGCAAAACAATTGTTACAATGTAACATAAGGAACAACAAACATAATTCAGCAGTAATTAAACAAACGTAATAGCAGTTAATAAATATACAAAAAGAAATCTGTGAACAGTAAGCAGAGATTTGATTTATCACAGGCCATGACATTATAACATCTTAAATAATCAGAATCAGCTGATTCAGATGACAAGAAATTATCCTTAGCAAATGCAATTTTCTTAAATTATTCTCCTGGGAGGTCAAGAACATATTTGATCTTGTCCTAACACATTCAAAGCTCCCACAGCCTCTGACTAATGAAGTAAAATCAATCGTGATTAATTGATAAGGATTTTTTATAATTGAATTTTAATGATGAAGACAGCTCTCACTGAGTGCAAAAACACACTCGAGGCGTTAGCTCACGTCACACCCAATTAAGCTAAAATTCACTTTTATCAAGGGCACGGCGGAGGGGGTCAAGTTTCTGTCATCCGCCGCACAGACTACAACATCTCATTGAACTAATACAACATAACTGTCCGTGTAAGCCATGTGATCTTTTTAAAACAGTTTAAGCACCCACTTAAGCCATCTTAATAAGAGGGTATAAAAAGTGAAGCAAATGACAGACAGGAGATTTGACTGAGGACAGCCATAAACCCCAAAAATGGACAGCACTTATTAAAACATCTTTAATCAGTGTGGAAGTTTCAGAGCAGAGGAGGAAATGAGATATAAACACAAAGTCAAAGAGACAGAAAAGCTCTTCAGTTTAGACTTCCAAAATTTCAGAAGTTAATGAGTATTTTCAAGTTATGGATTCCCTTCGGAATTTTAAATAGGTTTTAATAACAGCAATATTAGCAGCAATTTTTGTGTGAAATAGGATGTGTGCATAAAAATGTAGTTATCGTTAACGTTAGTATAACTGAAACACTTAAATAAATAATAAAAACACGTCTCAATATAACTCAATATTACACAGTACACAGTAACTAAAAGACCCACTGCTAAAACTAAGGTACAATTATATGTACATTTGAAAACAGTATTATTATAACCTTGATTTGGAGTAATAGTTCTTTAGGAGACCTTGTTTATGACAAAGCAGAAATATTCTCATTTGATTCACTTGTTTCCAAGTGGAAATTTACTGCTCGTTTAAAATACAGACAGACAGAAAATGTCTTTTTCAGCTGTGACTAATAACTAGATTGAAGAGAACAACTCCAATCATTATAAAAACTGTCAAGCATTAATTTAAACTCGGCTGTTTTCATAACAACTGGAATAGAAAGAGCATCAACATCAGAGCGTGAAAGACAGAATCTCAAGTGCCTAATTTCCCCCCTGTGGTGAAGAGGCATATTGGGAGCTGTACAAAAAAAAACTATCCTCTTACTAAATTATCCTTTTACATTTCACTTCCCTATTCAGGATAACTGGAAGCTGCTCTTCAAACTCTCTGGTCTATTTTGGATAAATAGTTACGAGTTCAAGGGGAATTAGAGCATAAAACAGATTAAATTTTTACAGACTGCAAATGTTAAAGCACCCATTTAGAGATAACACAGAATAACCCCAATGAAAAGACTTCGACAAGTCTATTTACAACCTCAGGAACCTTTAGAAAAGAGGCACTTTGAAGAAAACCGGGCAGACAGTGACAGTGAATGTGCATCTATACCTGAGGAAGACCAGCAGCAGCTGCCGCTGCCTCAATGGGCATCTCATTGGCCTGGAGTTGGGGATTCTCTGCAGTGCAGGTTACCTGATGAGCAAGCACCTCCTCCAGAGTGGGAAACTCCCGATAACAGGGAAAACACATGTACACTGATGAGGACTCCATGGCTGTGAAAACACAAGAATACATACATAAGACATACCATTCGATTGACTGATGAATTAAAACAAGTCACAATTTTCTGATAACAGCGACCCCTTTTGATGCAAAAGAGAACGTACATAACAAATGACATCCTACTACAACTTGTTTTGTTTTTAACAATAAGAACAGTAAAAGTAAGCGTAAATAGAGGTAATTAATAGACGTCTAAATACGTTTAAGTTTAAATTTACTCTGCAGTCCACAACATAAGTTGTTTTAACTTATACCATTATTTGTAGCCTATAGTTAAGTTAAAAACCTTCAAACCTTGTAATAAAACTTTGTAAAAATCTGAGTTTTACGTTTTACAGAAAAGTTTTACAACTATTTAATTAATGAGAGTGTAACATTTGGGGCAGACTAGCAATTCATACCACACCTCCACACAGGCGAGGGTGAGAAAGAACTGATCATTCATGACGGGTGGCAAGCAAAATGTTTTTACAGCATGATATCAGTGTTAAAATAAGGGAGCTAAATGCAACATGAAGTATGAAGTGTGAAGTGTGGCAAAACAAACCCACAATTATTAGTTTCACTCTGCATGTGTCAAGACAGTTAAAAGAAATTGTAAGAAAGTCATAGAACAAGCTTAAATGAACAAGTTCATTCTGATCACCAGAACATAATTTACATGTTAAACATATTTATTAAACAAGCAAAGCTATTTAATAGAATATATATAACTATACCTGATGGTAATTTGTTTTGTTTTTTTCTTATCCACTATAATTCTGTTAGCTGGAGAGCTGGAAAGACAGCAGTAAAGTACTTTCAAAGTACTTTATTAGCATGACTGTTTTTACATACAGTGCCACTCATGATGTGCTGTACCCAGCAAGCTAACACCGTTACCCAACAGCCTCACCCTGCTTCAGCTCTAGTGGGTCAAGTGGCCTACTAGCTTTAAGGAGTTTAACTCGTTAAAGAACACCAAATATATTACATATATGTTATCAAATCGTCGGTGATTGTTTTGATAACCGTTAGGGGTTGTAAGCACAGCCGCTGCGTGCGCTCGGTCGCGCTGAAACATAGAACGCACAGAGAGCGAGAAGCGCCGAAGAAGGGCTTCACACGCTTCTTCGGTGGTAGTCTGAAGGATTCCGCGCGATAGTTAACGACGAACGTCTCCCCCAGTCGAGAGCCCTACACTCTGTTGTTAATAGCTTACAGAAACTACAGGAAAACGTGCATTGATTTAAAATAAAAAATAATAAAATAAACAGCTTACCGCTTACGCCCTCCTCTCGTATCTGTCAGAAATCCTATTAGGAACGTCTCAACAACACGCGATGTGATTGGTCCAAAACACTTTTTCAAATTCACCAATAGAACCCCTCATAGGTCAATGTACTGCAAGAATGTTTCATAAGGGACCACTAGGGCCCTACGTGTCAACGGCACTAATAATGACCGAATGCGATTGAACTATAATTATACTGGCTTTGTAAATTTACAATGACCCATCCTGTTTTCACTATTTTTAATTATTAAATTAACTTTTAATTTAACAATAAAAACTACTTGTCAGAAAGCCTTGGAATACATGACCTATCTTTGGTTTATGGAACTTAATATTCCAGTTGACTTTCTCAAATGCAAAGAAAAAATTGTTCATCTGTACACAAGAGAAATGATTCTCAAACCCTAGATAAAGATCTAGGGTTTGAGGTCAACTCAACACAATGTTAATGTTTGTTTTATTCTGATTTAAACTCATATCTTTACAAATTTGCTCCACTCCACTCAACATTTTAACCACTCAGAAAGGCCTCTTTGCTCAGCCGGGACTCGAAACAGGAACCTACATAAAAAGTATGTTGTATAGCCCTATGTAATGTCATTAAACTAAATGTTGTCTAAATCAGACTTTTTCTCCTCACAATTAAAAATACACAAATTAACCCACAGAGACGTTTTATAACTTTATTAATGAGTTTATTATTTATACCAACAAACAAAAACATCATCTCTCCCTCTCTCTCCCTTTAACCATTAATTTTTTCACTGAAGGTCCGAGCAGCCTGGGTGGTAGTGCAAACCTGCCCTTTCCGGAACATCCATCAGACGATATTGCAGAGTTTGAGATATGAACATTACACCAATGACATCACACACAAAACCCCTCCCCCATCAGACTGTTGATGAACAAAAATCAGAAAAATCTGAACCAGACAGCAATACAATAAATAAAAGGATCTGAATTAACACTGATGAGGAGGGGAAGGGCAGGTGGACGGACAAGGAGAGAGAGTAAGAGAAAGAGACTGAGCGATATCAGGTAAAAACCATAATTTTGTTCAGTTTTGTCTTCCTCTCTACACAGAGAGAGGCCGGATGAAATGTTATATACAGTTGAATGATGAAGGAACAGCAGAAAGAGGCGAGAGAGAAACAGAGGGGCTGGTTTCTGCTTTTCCCAGGACTATTCCACTAGGATAAAATCGAATTACAAGGACAACTGAATAATAACAAAAATACCAAAATAAAAGGTACATGGCATTTACATATTAGCAATGAGAGAGGAGGAAAGAAATGGGATGAAAGAAGAGGGATGGAAGAAGCGAAAGACAAAGTCTCATTTGCTGTGTTTATTTTTGGAATTTGTGGTTTATCCAGCTCTCTGTATGAGCGAGCATGCTCACATACCTTGGTAAAACCACAAACTTACTTTTGTACACATGGGCAAGTCAATTTACATAAACACACACACAGGTTTAGATTCATAATATACAACCATAATTAAAATAAATGGCTCACACAACTTGATGGAATTGGCCTGTGTGTGTATGTACATGCACAAAAAAGGGAGCATCAAGTTTTTATAATGAAACTGAAGAACAAAAAAAATCCCAAGATAACCCCATTTAAGCTTATCCTCTTAAAAGAAATTAAAACACAAAAGTGTGTGTGCAATGATTATTTAAAACACCAGCAGACATAGTGCAGACACACATTTTAAGACACTCAACCCATTTTAGCTCATGTCTGTCTGTCTTCACTATCAAAAAGAAAGACGTTTTCAGTACATACACCTACACTCAAACACTGACATCTCACTCTTGCTGCTTCATAAAACACGTCACGGTCCTTGCTTTTGTCCAAGAACACAAAGAAATCTAAAACGTATCTAAGTTTAAGAACAAAATTGATTCAAACCATTTCTTTAAAATGTTTTAAATGGATGATATACGCAGTGGCAGAGAGCAGTAACTGTGCGGTGCTCTTCCAGCCACTAGGGGCCAGTGATGCCCTAACAAGCCCTTCCCTGTTTTCAAACCTAAACATAATGAATCAGATGATCAGCTCACAGCTGAAACAGACTTGGAGCCAAGATGCAGAGATGCATGCTGACTTTAGTCAACCTCATTGTCTCCTTCCCTGCCTACTGATGTCATTTTGACATCACAGACTCTAACCATAAAGGGAGAATATAACAACATATAACACAAGATGACAAGAGTGTGTGGGAGAGAGAGAGGGAGCAAGAGAGATGTTTGGAGCTGCTGTGGGAAGGAGAAAGGAATGAAAAAGCAGGGATGAGAAAAGAGGGATGATAACATTGTGTAATAGCAGTAATGCCAAAGGAATAATTAGGTGTTGTTGCTCAGGGGTCCTGGTGCTGAGCTTGACTGGGCTGGACCATCTGAACCACTGCCCTCTGTGGAATACACAAACGTACACACACAGTTAAAACACATCAGAAATGTACACCTAACCACTCAAGAGCATGCATTAACCTATAGAGACTGATAAAGAATAGGTAAATCAAAGATCGTGTGTGTGTGTGTGTGTGTGTGCGTGTTCATTCATTGAAACCAGTACCGTGTGAGGCAGGTGCCGTCTGCGAGCGAGCATGGGGAGGAATGAGAATGGAGTTCAACTGTGGTTGGATAGACAGCTCTGCAGGAGATGACAAACAGAGAGGTTACTGAGTCATATCTGTATTTGACATTTTCAATGTCTCAGATAGCTATACAGCTTTTTTTGCATCATTAGTTTGGATGTGAATGATGGGAACTGAATTAGAATAGAGTCAGAACTGAATGTAAATTGTACTATTTCACCAAATATTTGCTGGGTTCCAGACTAAGCTGACTAGAGAACCACTGACTCCTATAATTAAACATTAATTACATATCCACCAGAACCACAGTTAATTAGACTGATTTAAGTGTAATGACCCATGAGAAAACAGTTCACGATTCAGAAATTAAGTCTCATCAGAACAATGTGGAATAGTGGTGCTGGCGTTCAGTTTCACTTTTGCATACACACTCGCATAAATGCTGACAAAACAGCACTGAATCAAATGACATTTTCCTGCCTGTCATCAACAACACTAATTCTTGAGCCCTAGTTTGTGCCCTGCATATTTGGGGTTTTTGCCTACAAAAAAAAATCGTACTCAAAAGGTTGCATTCTTGTTAAAAATACAAAAGAAGTTAGCCGACTAGACAGCCTAATTTTCCTGATGTGTGTGACAGAGACAGAGAGGGAGGAGGATAGAGGGCTGAAGCTGAAGAGAAGTGTCAGTTCTCTCAGTTCAACTCACCCACAGGGCTAAAGTTGAAGAGTTGGGGAAGTTCTCGGCCATTAGGCAGGCGGGCGTTGGGCTGGCGCAGTTCGTCAAAGAAAGTGTGCGCGCAGGCCTCCAGTGGCGAGAGACGCGTCACCGGCGTGTACTCCAACAGACGAGAACACAATGAAATTGCTTCAGGAGGAGTCCTCGGCTTAAACACCTAACACACACAATATTATCTGACCACTGCCAACATCTCAACTACAGCATCCATGATGAATGTAATTTTATCAGTGTCCCATTAAAACATCAATTATAAAAACAAATTGATTGATTCTATATAATATTGTCTATAATTAATTGCTTTTTAACAATTCTGATTAATAAGACAAGATACAAGCCTTCAACAATGAATAGATGATTAATTTGTTTGTCGAAGATTAAACTGAGAATCATCACTGCTACAATTGCAGTAACAGGTGTGCGTTACCTTTGTCCAAGGGTGTGCTTTAATCTGTGGGAATTTAAACTCTGTGTAGTTGGGGTTCATCTCTCGGATCTGTTCTCTTGTAGGGGTCCCCAAAACCTGTGAACAGGCGGAGAATTAAGACTCTCACAACAACTGGTGAACTACTGTCTTCTCACTTTATGCCTTACTACAACAATGTAGATCTCACTGTCATGCACTTACCTTGATGATCTCCACTAGCTGGTCCACTCCACTGTCACCAGGGAATATGGGTTGCCCCAGCAGCAGCTCTGCTAATACACAGCCAGCTGACCAGATGTCTATGTTGGATGTGTAATCTGTGGCTCCAAATATCAGTTCAGGGGCACGATAATACCGCGAACAGATGTATGACACATTGGGCTCCCCACGAACTAACTGCTTTGCACTGTGGAGATTAAAAGATGGGGGGGTTAGAATTATTTATTATAATGATTAATATTATAATTAAATTATTTACTTGACTGACAAATCATACACACTCAAATGCCACAAAACTGTTATAATATTAGTATAATATTTTATGATACAAAAAGGTGCATTTACCCAGTGAAAACAAACATAAGCAGGAGACTTTAAATAAATGGGACAACCTGGGACAAAAAGCTATTAAAGCTTTGCCACATTTTGGACAGCTTTACATGGCACACGTAAACACCTTTTTGGCAACTACATGTGTTATAATTACTTAAATGCACTGTTAATCCAAATATTACTCAATTCCCGTAGCAACACACACAGTGATTGGATCTTGTTTCTTGTTTGACAGTGACAGTACAGGAGCACGTAGGAAACATGACAACAAAGCATTAGCGATATGCTCCACACAGCCAGTTAGCAATGTTACTTTGAAAACAAACACAAATATAGAACAATATGGAATACGGCATAGTTTGTGCCTGGTCCACTACATGGCTTAAACAAACAAACAAACGTACAAACACTCAACTGATTAATTAACTGACTCTGACACACACCTGCCAAAGTCACACAGTTTGAGTACAGCTGTGTCTGGGTCCACCAGGAGATTCTGTGGTTTGATGTCTCTGTGGCAGACACCTTGGGAATGAATATACGCCAGACTGCGAAATAACTGATACATATACACCTAAGAGAGAGAAAGACAGAGGTGCAGAGAAATGTGGGTGGGTGAGGAGGGGGGTGTGGGTGAGTCAGGGAAGGAGAGAAAGACATTATTGTTTATTGTGCATGTACATATGAATGAGCACAGTATCAGCAGTCAGCATTACACAGACTTACTTTGACATAGATAATGGGGATGGTGGTCTTGGACTTGTTAAAGTGGCGTGCCACCCTGTACACTGTTTCTGGTACAAAATCAAGCACCAGATTTAGATACACTTCATCTTTCTGAAGGGAGAGAAAAGACAGATTATCAGAGGCACCATTCATTAAATTATTATCGAGTTAAAAAACAACTTAAATAAACTAAACTATATTAATAACTAAATATTTCAGGAAAAATACAAACCTTTTCTCCACTGGAGTAAAAGAAGTAGCGTAGCCTGACAATATTACAGTGGTCCAGCTTCCTCATTATCTGTAATTCACGATTCTATAAACAAAGAAATTACGTGAATTAAAAGAGAAAAAGGTTGCCTTTAATTTAACTGTTAAATATGGGTTGTGCAGAAATAATATGATATATAATAATAATCGCCAGTTATGTATAAAATACTACCAAGATGCCTAGACAACAGATACATGAAAATAACGGATTTACCAACAACATTTATTGATTAACGTTTAAAAGCCACCTATTATTTAATGAAGTTTAAATAAAGACCACGTTAAACTGCACATCTTGTTTCAGCGGTAAATTTGAGCTCATGCATGCATAATGTGTGCTGTGTCCCGTGCTGCCCCTGTACGTTCTTTGTTACAACCAACAAAACAACACTTCTAATGTTTATATAGCCGAGACATTCTTATGTTATCACTAGCTAATTAAGCATTGATATAAACAAGGTGGACTGAGCAGTTCGCTCAGGACAAGGTCTATGCTAATTGGGCAGAGATTGTCACCAGTCGTGGGTGTTGCTTCCTCTTCTGTGACATCACAATAGGCACAGCTCAATCTGAGACAGTTTCAGATTTATGAGGATTATATAAAAAAAGGAGTGGGTGGATTTGTATTTTTTTTAGGGTGGTTGTGTACACACACACACGTTTATGTTCAAACACCTTTAAAGGAAATATGCAGCATACAAACCACTCTGACAGTGGTTCACAACAGGTAATGTGAATTGTAATCGCAAGGCCAGCAAATTTTCATTTGTTTACAGGGCTCGCAAAATCCCTAGCCCGACGTCCCGGGGCTATCTTATAAGGGAGAAAAATATATTGCAATGCTTTTGCATTCTCCTAAAAATTTGGTTGGGTGATTATGTTGTATGTACTTTTTGGGCATCGGGGAGCCACTATCAATATGTGGGGTATTAAAATCACTTTGCGCCGAACTGTGTATCAGTGATGCTTGTCCTGTCAGTCATTACTCTCTTCACATGACAAGTGAAATCTCCCGCAGCAAGATTAAACGTGATAAAGATGGCATGTGCAGTTGAGAGAAAATCGCTGATTTACACAGGTATTTCAGTTCTGAAGTGGAGACCGATGCACAGATGGAGAAAGCTGATGAACGTGCTATGCCCTCAACACCGAGTGGCATTTTCTTATCTGTGACTTCACTTTATATTTCAGAGTCAGAATCTGACACAGACTGAATGTTCTATATTGTTTTTACAAGGTCCTAAAAAATTCAGTTCAGTTAGAACCAAATATTTGTATTTATGATTGTAATTTGAATATTTTATACGATTGTTGTTATTTGTGTTATGAAATGTTTTTGATTGATGTTTTTTCTCCTTTACAGTATTCTACATTACGAGCCCTGGTTTAATTTCAAACAAATATAACTGGGGCACAGACAACAGAGCTTTGTGGATCTGTAAGATCTGGACTGAGGAGCATACATCTTACCTTAAACCTTTTATCCTGAAGCACCTTCTTTATGGCTACCATCTCCTGGCTGTCAATAAGTCGGGCCTGGTACACCACCCCAAACGATCCATTCCCGATCACTTTGATGTCCGTGTATGAGACCTCCTGAGGACGGTCGGGACCCTGCCCTGGTGTGGCTACTACTGTTGTCACCTTCCCACTATCCCCTACAAATGAAACAAACATGTTACATTTAAGTCTTATCATTGGAGTCACAAAAAACACTAAGGGGAGGCTTGTATCTAATTTATCCTATCAACCTCTGCTTTTATCCTCATACAGCATAATATAAAAATGACATATCACAAATTAGAGCTGACAGACTCCTGTCAGAATGAGCATTTACTATAGTGCAGCCTACCTGGTGCTTTTTCTTATTTTTAGCAGTTAAACCTGGACTAGAAATATGACCTTCTTAATGCTCTATCTTGGATCAATTATCACTTCCAATCCAAATTTGCTGTTGTTTGTTAGTCACACTCATTTCCCTGTAGGCCTACAAAGTCTTTTCCTTGTGCATTTGAACTTATTTTCCCTTTTATAATCAAGTCATTTATAGTTATAAATGACTTTATAGTGATTTGTATTTCTTACAAAAATCTCATGAAATTTCACACAGTATTTATTCTAAACTGATCATGAAAAACACAACAGACCAAGGAGAAAGGCTTATTACAGGGGACTGCTGGAACACACCCTTAGGTTGTTTGAACAAAGATGGTGGAGAACACTAAGAAATTTTCTCTACCTGTGGTCAAGAACAGACCTGTATAACGGATGCCTGGAGACAGGGTGATGTTTAGTCTGTCAATTACTGTCAGTTTTGATTCTGAGAAGGAAAGACAGATTCACCTAAACAAAAGCCATTTGTCTTATTTTTTTTTAAAAGCAGACAGTATTTGTGATGGATGATTGAAATCGGTTGCTAATATATATTCTTCAACAGATCGGCACCATTTCTAGCGTCAACACATCAATAAGTTGATACTACAAGATTTGTCAAGTCTTAACATTATAATTTCAATATGTAGTAGTTTAACGTATCATACATAATGCTGAATTAATGGTTAACCTAACCAAACCACTGAACACACAGTTCTTTCAGCATAGACAAAATCAGCAAATAACCTCTCTATGTTTTAACCACTGGTTCAAGAATCCTCATAAGATTGTGGGTTACTGTCAGATACACACCTAACAAATCGCATTACACCCATCCCCAGTGCAGATGAAATCCACTGCTGGCACTGCAATCACTGGAAATCATTTATACAGCACTAAATGGAGAGGTTTATGCTTCTTACCAAACCATTTTAACACAAGTACACAAACTCTGCATTTACCCAGGGCCCCATTTCCTCGACGGGGAAAAATTCTAAAAGGATCTATTAGATGTATTTGTTGGGAAACAGTACAGTTAACAATAAATCTACATTTTGATATAATTTCTGATTCTGAGACGTTTTTAAATTATACAGGATCTGAGCTAACACCACCATAGCCATCTTTAATGATGCTTAAATAATAAAGCTACTAGTTAAATAGTTACGGACATGTGAATACAACAACAGTGACATAGAAAGAAATATATCACTAAAGATTCAATCCGTGAGATGTTACCGGCAGGACTAACTGAGCTTTGTTAGCAATCGATCGCACATCTTGAAATTTCAACGACGTCTAAACATCCACACAATCTCGAATCATATTTTAACGCACTGCTTAATCTGGCTGTATAAAGACTTTAAAGTGTTTCAAAAAGATGTGTTTAAAACATACTCTCAAGCAAGATTGTAGAGCTAATATAGTTAGCGCAGTCAAAGCCCTTGATCCGTCTACAAAAACAAGCTCATGTTAGCGCAGCCAGTTAGCCGCCTAAAGTAGGTTAACGCGATCATGGCAAAATAATCAGGCAAATTAATGAAAACCGTACTTACACGGTCCAGAACATTAGCATTTTCTGGTGTATTAATATCACCTTTGTTGTGGATTTCGCGTAATGTTATTGAGTGGTACTTACTACCCAGCTTTAAGTTTCCGAAACCAGACGAACTCCCGCTTGAGGCCTGTGCGCCCCCCGATTTTCCTGAAGAGCTTCCACCGGCGACGGCTGTTCCGGTAGTGGCTGCAGCGGCTCCCGGGACCCCCGGAGGCTCAGCAAACGAGCTAGTCCTGGGCCGCCCGCTGCCGCTCATTTCGGGTTGCGAGTGTGCCAAAGCAGGGATAAAGTGTACTAACAGACTGGCCCAGGCGCGCAGAGGATATGTCAATTTAAACAATAATAATCGTTAAAAAACAGGATCGCCGGACTACTGTAACATTAATGTTGTGCGCCTCCTTTCTTCTCCGTGGCTGGGCAACTGAAGCTGACGCACAATGACGCTCCGTGCGCTGGGGTTTCTGGGTAATGAAGTTTAACAATACTTTCACGGGAATAGATCCTACAGCATATTAAGCTAATACTACTTTTGTAGGATAAACAACACAAAGCAAAACCAAACAATGCAACGCATTAAATTAACATTACACGAACAGTGCTAAGTTACATTTATTGTTATTTCTTGTTTTTGGATTTACACATTTTAAAGCTGGTTTGACTATGGTAGTCTACACCTACATTCAAATTGACACGTTAAAGCAATGGTTTTAAGATCAAAGTCTGTGGAATTGTGAGCTGGGGAAGATAATGTTCAGCTCTGTTGTGAAAATAAATGTTTTGATATCAATGCCCATTATAAATTAATCATAGTCCCAGCTACGGCATGCATGGTGGATAATCAGAGTAAACCGAAGGGACAAAAACTAAGTACATGAACTTTAAAATAAACTTAAAATGTCTCCTGAGATCTGTAGTTTATAAGCCAACAATTCTGGTTCCACTGCAGTCAACACTTATCATCTAAACCAGATCTATGTTTAGACTCAAAAACATCGTTTATTAAAGCGCTTTTTTAGTTGGAGAACATCAGATGAACACTGGGAAGTATTCTTACTTATCCAAGTCTTCTTAAATAATTCTGTAACATAATGACTTACAAATGTGGTACAATAGACAAGAGTTCTGTAACGATTTTTCCTTCTATCATTACAAAAATCGTTCTGTGATAGATCAATTCATCTATCATAAATTATTTAATCGCTGGTTATTATTAACAGGCATTCTATCAATGAAAATGGTTAGTTTGACGGACAATCTTTTCGTCCAATCAGCGCATTCCGCCAACCGTACACAAGCCATATTGAGGCGGGGCATTTTGCACAGAGTAACAGAGGCCAGACAAATGGTACAATTCCATATCAACGGTCGTGTTTACATCAAAATATATAAACAAACACCACGTCGTGCGTAATAATATAGGTTTCCCTTCGG
>JAZGTJ010003121.1:0-37365 GCA_036877575.1 Botia almorhae
ATAAAGAAAGATAAAATGCTCTTGTCCTTGTATATAAATGGATGAGTACATAAGCAGAATTTAACAGTTTTTTAGGGTTATATGAAAGAAAGTAACTTCAGGTGGTCTGGTATGCTTACATACCCTGACATGCATCAAGCAGCCAAGCCCTGCCCCAGGAGTGCAATATGTTTGAGATTAACTAGGTTGGTAGATGCTAAGCACAGGACATACATGAGCACAGCAGTGGGTGAGAGAGTGAAATAATAAACTCAGTTCACCTGTTCCTCTAGATGTCTTAAGGGATGTGTGCCTTTTTTGTTCAAAAAATGTCTATCTTGGTATGTGTGTGTGTGTGTGTATACAGTATATATATATATAGGTAAATAAGTATATAAAAGTGAATATTTCCTTTTTAAGTCGAATTTTGTTCTTATGATCTTATGATTAAAATTATTTTAGTGGTCCCATTTTATGGTAATTCTCTACATGGGAGAGGTACTTTAAAGAAGGGATTTTAGAGGTACTTAACTATTGATGCTTATAATTATAAATCTGCTTTAAAGGAATTTCTGCGTAATCCTGTCACTTTCTCTTACATAACCACAAGCAGACCATATGTGAAGCAAACCTATGCAGTCTCCCTGCAAACCTTGATTTGATATGGATTTGTATTTCCTAAATAGGCTACCTCCAGTACTGAACTTATAAAACATAGTCAAACATTACACATGACTGTTTGTAAGTATTATTAATAGCAAAGGACATGGGGTGGAAAAAACAGTAGCACGTTTTACGGGAAATTGTACATTAACCACTGTTAGCTTTTAATTTTTTATTGTAGAAAGTATTTTTTCACAATTACTGATAAACCAACAGATCCAACAGGTTAAACCTTTAGTCAAGCAGTATTACATTTAGAGTGTTTGGACTGCGGTGTATAAATATTGGGACCAACAAAACTCAAAAAAGCTTCAGAATGTTTCTATGATAAATATACGAAGATCCAATAAAAATGATTTTGCTGCATCCCACAGGTAAGACCTCAGTCTACGTTTACATAATTCTGCATTGTATTGGTGATTGGTTAAATGGCCTGTTGTTGATTTAGCGCTTTAAAGAGCCTTTCGGTTGTCAGATTCGATCAGACGTGTTAGTTTTCGGCCTACTGTTGTCCGCTAGATCTGTCTGTAGATAATAGGCAAAGAGGGAGTTAACAGTGCCCACAGCCTCTCCATGTGCGTTCTCTCTCTAGACGTTTGCTTTCGGTGAGAAAAGACACGGACTTTTGCGAGGTGCTCGGCTTACTGCAGCTCATAAACTCGGACAGCTCAGAATATTCTCACATGATAGCGATTAGAGGAAGCTCTCTGTGGTGGTCTATAAACTTACTACATTTCTTCAGAGAACTTCGGATCAGCATCCCATGCAAGCTGGAGTTAGAGCGATTTTTATACCACTCAAGACATCCTCTTTAAACAGGTAAATATCACACACACATTTGATTGGTTTAATTAATCGCAATAAAACTATAGATGTAATATAACGATAAAGTAATATTAAAAAGCAAACTGTTATTTTATTACATATTGCTTATTACATATATATTAAGCGGAGCGTATATACATTAAAATAGAAATGTCATTTATTTTTTACATTTATATATAGTTTTAAATAGGTGAATGTACGATTCGGTTCTAATTTTTAAATTCAGTTATAATTGTGGTTTTAAAAGCATGTCAATGGTTTATTGTATAAATAAATTAATTTTGAGACGCTTGAGCTATATTAAACAGCATTACTACCTCTGTAGGCAAGCTATAAGCACACAGTACTTTCATTTTAAAAGGATGTATCTTCATTTTGTGCTTTGTTTTTCCCTGCGGTTTTCATTATTGTGCAGTTCTTCACGTTCACTTTGGAGCTTGTCCAGAAAGACGCATTCCATTGAGTCAGTGTAATTTTTACAGTCTGAATACACCGAAGTCCTTATAGAGGTCATGGCAACGGAGAGACATCTTTAAAACTTAGTATTCAGTTCAGCTCCTTGATTTTGTTTTTGGCTAGTCTTACAACAAACCTCTCTACAAGGAGTTACGCAAGATTTTACATGATGAAAACAACCATTTTGTTCATCTGTGGTTTACCTCGAGTTCCTAAAATTTCAGTATGTATATGTTTTACAGGTGCAATGGCAAAGATATCTGCTTTCCTGTGTGGCTTTACTTGCATGTGCCTGTTGGTCTTGACCTTTGCCTTCCTGGTTTGTGAGATTGTAGTTGGCCAAATCTGCAGATCCCTCCTCATCGCAGTGGACAGCTTCCACACGCTCTATGTTTCAATAAATATGGCTCTGTCTGCATCAAAGAATCGGCCTAAGGCCACTATCACTAACTCTCCCCTTCCCTCCACCTGTATGTCAGAACAACCCAAATCTGTTCCTCACACGCCCTGTTTGCCGGGTTCCTCCATAACCCCTAGCCCATCTCTTTCAAACATCTCCCTGCCAGCTGATCCAGCTTCAGGGCCAATAGGATCGTCCAGCATTCCCTCTGATGGGAACCCCTACTGCAGGATGCGCCTCAAACCTTTTGGTGTTCTAATCTCTGCTCTGCTGTTGGCATCACAGTGTGTCTCCATCAGCCTGGAGATTCTCACTCGCCTTGTGCAGCCAGAAGCCATTCAACATCCATACTTGTCCATTATGGTTGGGGCAACTAGTTTGTTATTCAATATACTAGTATTGACCTGGAGAAGGAGAGGCAGAGGAATGTACGAAGCTGCTGATGAGATCAAGTTTTCAGAGGTGATAAAAACAGACCCTCGTTCAACATTAGAGGGCAAAGGTACGTTTGAATATAACTCAACATTCAGCCGAACAACCCCTAACCTACCAAAGACCCCTTACTTAGCCAATGGAAACAGTTAGCAGTTCATTAGAGATTGTGCTTGATGTAAACCTTGTAAACCAAAATTTGGTTGTGCTGATGACCACTTTTAGGTTTTCACAATTAGATTTTGTTGTTTATGACACATTAACTAAAAAGTTTAAAATGTTACTAAAACATTTATGACTGTATATTTATAATTAAGAAAATGTTAAGGGTCTGCTACATACTGCTGCGGGCACCACATAATGATCATTGTGTTTTAGAGATCGCTCTCCAGGACGATGCACTGATGTTCTGCAATCCAGAAGCTCCTAGTGTTCTAGTTCCAGATCAAAGCCCTCAGGACTGCTCTTCTATATGCTCTGAGATACAGAACCACCACATGACCAAACCAGTTTCTGAGCTGAGTCACTCTCAGAACTCCAGTGTCTGTGAAAGTTCTCTTGAAGTTCTTGAGCCTTTAGATCAGCTTTTTGAGGAACCTAGGAACACTACCTGCATGAATCACACTAGTGAGAAGCATTATATATTATTTTATCATTATTATATATATTAATGATTATTATATATATTAATGATTATTATACATATTATATTATATTATATTATATTTTGCCAAATAGTGCCTCCACATGACCAGGCAGCTCCCCATCCAGCCCAGTGTACTCCTGTGGGCTGTATGTTCAGAGGACTTCGGAAGGGTTATATCAGACATCTCATCAGTGTGATCCAGGATCTTCTGGGCTCAGTACTCATTTTGGTTAATGGTCTAGTTCTCCTGCTGCTTAAACCACACTGCCATCGTCGTCATTCAGACTGTGATGTTATGGTCTATTTGGATGCAAGTTTTTCCATTGCAGTTGTGCTGGTTTTATTAGCTACAGCCCTGCCCAAGCTCTATCACTATGGATTGCTGGTGCTCCAGGCAACCCCACTGCACCTTAGCATCAATCAGGTGAGACAGTCCCTGGCTTGTGTGCCGGGTGTGTTGTCAGTCCATGAGCTGCATGTGTGGCAGCTCTCAGATGAGTGCATGGTGGCATCAGTGCATGTCCACTGCCCAGAAAGCCTGAATGCAACAGAGTGCTCAGATCTCATGGTGAAGATAACAGAAGTTCTGAGAACTTTTGGTATAAACCACTGCACTGTGCAACCTGAATTCCTTCCTTCATACAGCAGTGATGGAGTGATCAGAGATGGACAAACAGTGAGCTCAGCTTGCAGCTTGGGCTGTGGTCAGGAGTGTGCTGAGAAGCTCTGCTGCTCTCCACGGGAAGACCGATCCAGCTTTCTCCAACATGACAGTTCCACCTCTTCTAAGAAGGACCTGAGTTCTGCCTGTCCACAGGAAGAGAGTTTCTGCTCTCCAGCTCCCTCTAGTGTTGACGGGATTGGAGATGTCATTATTGAGAACACATACCTTTGATTAAATATTGAACCAGGTGGAGAGGTTTTCTTAACCTTTGTAAAACAGCTACATCTTTGTACTATACTGTACATGGTGGAGTGATTCCAGTAATAAATATAAGCAAAAATGCTCTTAGTTGGTGGCCTAACATTAATATAGCAAGAGGTAAAGCCAGGGGGCCAGAACAAAATGATGATGGATAATTCCCGTAATCACATGGTCTTGGACAACATTCCTAGCCGACTTCCCATGGTGAAAGTTCTGGCTAAAGGCACGTTCAATTTAAGTTAAAAGGTAAAATACTACACAAAACAAAGACATTTATTTAAAAACAAAAAGTTCACACGCAAATAAAATTTTTTTTACAATTTCTTCAACAACTTTTTATTTACTGGACAAACAGAAACAGCTCTTGGCTAACCATATATTACCATATAAAGACTAATCTACTAAAACAAAAACTAAAATGATGAAAAGAAATACAAACACTATGGCAAAACAGCATTGGCTTGTTTATTGACTTGGATTTGCTCTTCCAGGCCAGTCTGTTCTGCAACTGTATTGTTTATGGTAGGGGCTCGAGTTCCCACAGTGAGTATTATTCAGTGATTAACATTACACCCCACCCTCACTCAGGTGTCCACTTCAAAGAGTTTACTTTTAGTGTCAGTAGAACACATTAATGAAGAATATTATCCCTGCCCTTGTTCAACTAATCAGTTTTGTGCAAATAAAGTAATGCTACAGGAGAATTTATCTGTAAAGTTATTTTTACTGGCTTAGTATTTATTAGTATCTTATATATGCCTCTTGAAGTCAATTATAAACATCTGCTGTATATTTTTGTGCTTTAATGCTTTTATGTTTGTGGCTTTAGAAAATTAAGTAGTCTATTAAGTACAGAAAATTTGCATCCATCTGCTGTGATAAATTGTTTTTAATGCATAAAGAAATAAGTTTTTATGTTCGTTGTCCAAAGTAAGCAAATAGTTCTCGTTTAAATTTGAATGCATTTTCTACTTTAAATGACGAAGAACAGATCATCATCATGAAGGTTTTAATGAGAACTTATATCTGGGGCTTGCTTATTTTGACAGAGACTTTTATTTTGAAATACAACGTACTTCCGCAAGAAACACTTCGCTAAAGAATCGGTTTTCCGCTGTTTGGTCACAGCCGGTACCAGAAACTCTTTTTTTTTTATCATGCGGCTTATATTAATACTTGCTTCAATACTCTGTACGATGTGAATATTTACCTATAGAAAGGATTATCATGGCAAGGATTGGAGACATAATTCATCTTAACGTCGGGGGAAAAAGGTAGTTTATTGCATCTGCTTTATATCATGCTGTATATCACATATTACTTAAGATACACAGTTCCTGTTACTTTACATTAGCGATATGATCAAACTTTTTACAACCACTTACTTCAAATACCAATCATTGTCTTTTCTCTTGAGCCAATTGTAACTACCAGCAGGGAATGTTTATAAACATTTGCGTACATATACAAGCAACTTGAAACAATTTAAACTGCAAACCATTTATTTATATAGATTTTTACATTTGTACTAACTATTAAAGGTGTCAGGATCTGTTAATGCAAATAGCCGTGATGTCAACAATTTTGACGTGTTTTTAAATAGGTTCAGTACCTCCAGACAGACTCTGACATGGGTTCCTGACTCCTTTTTCTCAAGGTCTGTATGACCCTGATCAGTGAAAACTCAACTTATTCAGATTCTTTAGCTGCATACCCAAATAAACGTGTTATTTATTCATTGTTGTCTAGCTTATTAAGTGGGCGGATATCAACGTTAAAAGATGAGACTGGAGCGGTAAGATTGATTTTTTTTCTTTTAAACGCTCCTATGCTGGTCTTCTCTGATTTGAAAGGTAAACGTAATCCTGTTACAATATTTGTCGCACTTTCAGATTTTCGTAGACAGAGACCCATCTCTCTTTGCTACAATTCTGAACTTTCTGCGCAGTAAAGAGCTCCACCCCAGGTAAAACATGTGACCTTTTTCTTGATTTCCTTTATCATGAAATGGATTTAACAGAATATGTATTTATGATACGGCAAAACTACAGTATAACTTTTATTACAGGTCCATAGATGTTCATCTGTTAATGCATGAGGCAGAGTTCTATGGAATCACTCCACTGGGTAAGAGTGGGACCAAGAGTGGGATTAGAGTGATAAATTTGGTCTATATTTTCTATTGCCTTTTCAACGTGGAAAAAACATAGTTATTCAAATTAGGGCTGTATTATATAACATGTGGATTGTCTGGTCTCTAATCACATCTCTGTATCTTCAGTGCGAAAGCTACAGCTGTGTGATGAGCTGGATCGCTCTTCTTGTGGGAGTGTCTTGTTTAATGGGTATCTGCCACCACCAGGTAAAGAATTCAAAAGAGATGTGATTTTACATTATATAGTCAAATAAAGAGACATAAGTTTCAGGAAATTGCTATAATCCTAATGCTTTACCTGTGTTGTGGTACAGTGTACCCAGTGAAGCGTAGAAACAGACACAGCGTGGCAGGGCCACAGTTCATGAGTGGGCGTGCGGGGCCAGTGGAGAGGGCCCCTGTGAGGAGAAGTAACACTATGCCACCTAACCTCGGCAACGCTGGCATACTGGGCAGAGCTGTTGTGGAGGAGAGAGTGCCAGGTCCAGATACTTCTCCAGTTTTCTATGTTTTTTTTATTCAGCTGTTGTCTATTCTATTATGTTCTATTCTACTCTATTCTTACACCTCAGTTTAGTTCTGTTCTGACCTGTTGTTTTATTCTGTTCTATGTTGTTTTTTTTACTCCTGATCAATTCTAGTTAATTGTTTGTTAATTGTTGATTAATTCTACTGTATTTTGTTTTGCTCTGCTGTTTTGCTAGTTTTATTCTATTCTGGTTAATTTATTATTTTGCTTCTCCAGTAAACACTTCTCTTAGGCTTACCTTTTTTTGAATCGCACTTGTTTTACATTTTAAATTCATTTTAAAAACTATTTTATTCATTTCTTAAATGTTGTGAAATCTATTTTTAGGTCCAGTCTCTGACCCAGGCTTGGTCAGAATTATATGTGGTCACCATAACTGGATTGCTGTGGGCTACACCCAGTTTGTGGTCTGTTACAGGTAGGGCTTCTCAAAATCTGATTAATAACTAATGGTAACTAAGGGCATTTTCATATTGTGAAATTATTGTGTTCAGGGTTAAGGAGTCTACTGGATGGCAGCAGGTCTTTACAAGCCCACGACTGGAATGGGTGATCGACAGAGTGGCTCTTAATGCTAAAGTCATGGGCGGTTCACTTGGGGATAATGATAAGATGGTTGCCGTGGCATCAGGCACAGAGATAATATTATGGGCTATCTGTCCTGATGGAAATGGCAATGAAATTGGTAAGAATTTATAATATCACAGTTGGTCTGTTTACACAAAGCTTGTGGTACAAACCAGTTTGGAAACCTAGTTCTGCGCTGTTAATAAGGGCTTGTCAGAAGTTCTTGATTCACATAAGTCTGTTTTTGTCATTTGCAGGAGTGTTCAGTCTGAATGTGCCGGTGGAAGCTTTATTCTTTGTAGGAAATCAGCTCATTGCCACCAGTCACACGGGTAAAGTGGGAGTGTGGAACGCAGTTACTAAACACTGGCAGGTAATGTGAGGCCGAGGGCTGCCTGGTGTTCTGCATTTGGTCATGTACATATACATCTGGTTACTGTGCGCTGATCTCTTTGTGTCTTCATGCAGAACCAGGATGTGGTTCCCATCAACAGTTATGACACTGCTGGCTCCTTCCTCATTTTGGGCTGTAATAATGGATCTATTTACTACATAGGTAGGTATCGTAACTCAAGTATTACATGATTGTACAGCTGTTTTTGCACCAACATCAGACTTTTGTTATAATTTTGTATTAACATCAAAAAGACAAACATTAAAAGAGAAAATAATAAAAAGATGATAAAGTACTTTCACTTTCTGTGACCTTGTAAACCACATATACATGTGCATGTGTGTGTAAATGTATCTGTGTATCTAAACATATGTGTATATTCTGCTCACTTCTGCTATGCATTCATGATTTGTTTAGATGGTTACATCTTAGTTTGATAACTAATGCATAGTGAATGTGTGTCTGTCGTTCAGATGTGCAGAAATTTCCATTGAGGATGAAGGACAACGATTTGTTGGTGACAGAATTGTATCGAGACCCCAGTGAAGATGCTATTACTGCTCTAAGCGTCTACCTGACACCCAAAACAAGTAATACCCCAGCCTACCATATCACACCCTCTTTATCACACACATCCAGACTTTTGCATTAGCAAAGGTACACCCATCCCCCCACGTTAGTTCACTAGCAATCCGACTCCTGTGCTTTTGTTTTTAAGGTGACAGTGGAAATTGGATTGAAATTGCATACGGTACCAGTTCAGGCACCGTACGTGTTATAGTGCAGCATCCAGAGACCGTGGGGTCTGGTCCTCAGCTCTTCCAGACCTTCTCAGTACACCGCAGCCCTGTTACCAAGATCATGCTGTCTGAGAAACATCTCATCTCTGGTACGGTGAACTTCCATAATCACATAGGAGAATATGTAGCCTAATATAGAGAGTAATAGAATACATTCAGTGGAAAACTTACATTCCCATCTTTGTGCAGTGTGTGCTGACAACAATCACGTCCGTACTTGGACGGTGACGCGTTTCCGAGGCATGATCTCCACCCAGCCTGGCTCCACCCCTCATTCCTCCTTTAAGATCCTCTCATTGGATGATATTGACGGCCACGGAGGATGCAGTGCGGGCACTGAAATAGGTAGGGTGGCATGAGACAGTTTATTGCAGAATGAAGGACACAAGTGAAGTACACAAGATGAAACCAGAATGTGTTGTGTGCTCAGGTCCATACGGGGAGAGAGACGAGCAGCAGGTCTTCATCCAGCGTGTGGTTCCTGACACTGATAAACTCTATGTGAGGCTCTCCTCCAATGGCAAAAGGTCTGATGATTAATAGATAAAACCATTTCTTACCTGTGGTGTGTCCAGTTGATGGACCAACTACACTGCAGCTGCGCTTGATGCTAACGTCTCGTTCTTCTGAAGGGTATGTGAGGTGCGCTCGGTGGACGGGACCTCCATCACTGCATTTGTGGTTCATGAGTGCGAGGGATCCAGCCGCATCGGTTCCAGGCCCCGCCGGTACCTCTTCAGTGGTCATAGCAACGGCAGCATCCAAATGTGGGACCTCACAACAGCAATGGAGATCGCAGGAAAAGTTGATATCAAAAGTAATGGCAGAGGAAGATATAAAAAATTTATATGGAAGTCTTGTAATACATGATAATATATGCAATCAATACATACGTTTGTCCACTGTTTTTTGAGCTTTACATATTGTCAGTACTGAGAATCTGTACAGGAAAGCTAGTGTCTTACAGAGTACAGATTTTGTTAGATTAATTGTTTGTCTGCTCTATAGTGATCTTTTGTATTTTTGTTTATGTTTGAAAGCTCTTGGTGGACCTACTGAGGAGGAGCTACTGAAACTGTTGGACCAGTGTGATCTTGCACTGACTCGAACCCCAGACATGAGTCCTGCTGTCTCTCTCACACACTGCTCTCGCAACTCTACCTGCAGGTACACTAACACATACAGCTGCCTTTCTTTTCTGCCTCTACTTAAAGTAATTTGCTCATACTTGTGTCATTCCGAAACATGTTTCTTTTATCTGTGTAATCCAAGAAAGATCTTGCAGAATGTCTGAGGTGCTTTTTTTGGAATAAAATGCACACATTGTCATCACATCATTGGTTTTCATGTGTTTACATTTCTCTTTCTTACCAGTAGATGGCACTGTATGCACATTTTCATTTCCTCTTATCTCCTCAGTCTTCAGTCGCAGTTAAGTGAGAGCGGCCGTGCTGCTGGTGGTCTCCGGGGACCGGTTTCTCTTACTGGTAGTCTGCCTCGACAGGCCTCTTTAGCACCCCTCAGCAAACCACGCGAGCTCCCGCCTCACCTCGGCCTAAGCCAGTCCTCTCTTGCCAGCAGTGGCAACAACAGTCCCCACCCGAGGCGGGCCCCTCTGGATCGGGAGAGAGAACGTGACGGCCTTGGAGCCATCAGAAGAGGAAGCTTTGTGGAGCGCTGTCAGGAAAGAGCCAAGTGCTCTGATACAGGCGGCATGGATGTGGGAAGGCGGAGTTTAGCGGTATGCAATGAATTTGAAGCCCGACTCGGCCTCAGAATGCAGCCATCATTCTCTCCCCTGCCAGCGGCCTGCTTGTCAACACCAACATCATCAGCATCATCGATGAGAAGACATGCTGCTGCCACACCAAGCCCCACCCCTTCACCTGTCAGTCCAGTGAGATCGCAAATACCAGCATCTCCAAGACAACCCCTCACATCTCCAACCAGTGAGAATCCAACCAGTGAGAATGTGACTGGCCATGAAAGCCCCGCTTCTCCACTTTCCACCAGCCCTAAACTCCATATGAATGAAAGTAGCTTTTGATGGGCTTATTTAGAAACGATAAGAAAACGGTTCTTTTAACTGCAGAATGTCTTCCATCAGTCAAAAAGACCCATTTTCCTTTTTTATAACAGTAGTCCCAATAATGAGTGCCTTAAAATATTCAATGTGAAGTCATTATAGGAAAATATTGCATGTAAATGACACATTCATATTTCATGAGACTTTTCAAAAAAAGAAGGCAAAAGGCATTAAAAATGTTTTGAATTATGTACATTTACTGTTTACATTCTTTAATTGTATTAAAATGAAGATAGATTTCATTGCATTATACATATATGGTATAGCTTTACTTTTGTGAGGTATTGTTGTTATTATACATCGCATTGTTTAATATACCTTCATGAACTTTTCGAAAAGACAGTGTATCTGAACATCAATTACAGATCGCATGAGATCATCTATAGCACGGAGGTCGTCATAATGCATCAGAATTGAATTTAAATTAATTCCTATTTTCATACAATATCTACAAAGCATCATCTCTAAAAATTATGCGTATTTGACCACTTTTGTTAATCTGCCAATAACAGACCAAATACTAACCGAGTAATCAGCCTTGTCCATTAAATTAGTTGATTGTTATATGAGGTATAATGATCTGTGTAATGAAATCGAACAGGATGTTAAAGAATGTGTTGCGTTTGTAACGCTTAAATTCTTGCTTACAGTACACTTGATGACCTCACTTTCATTTTGTACAGTTTGTCCTGGTCAATAAGCAGCTGTGTTTAAGACAACACTGGATACATTGAATAAGAATCACACAAAGTTCACCACAATGTCTGCAAATAGAATGTAGACTATCAGTTGGCAGTTTACATTAAACCTAATAGGAGTGGGTTGTTGTGGGTAAATGCTGACAGTGCTGCTGGGTGCATGGTGTACCCTGGTGGAAAGGGTAAACAGAGGCTGTTACTGTATTAAAACGATTATATTTAAAGAATAATTTAGATTGTAGTGTTTGTATATAGTCTTAAGTATTTAAACAGATTTAATCTCATACTAAGGCATCTTAACATTGAGTGTTTCTGTTCATATGACTATATTTTTATATTATGAACCTAAAACTATTACTCCAAATGTCAGTTTGCTTTTGACTGCTGACTTCCAAAAAGTTGTTTTCTATTGAATATGTCCTATTTATAATCTTAAATGTATGCCAGATACAGGGATGATATATATTGTTTGTGCATATATTGGTTAACTTTTTATATATAGGTGTGTCTTTGTGTTTTTAAAAGCACTCTTCAAATTTTTGAAAATAGTTTATTTTTTTATAAAAAGCTGCAGATGGATAATATTTGTAATAAATTAGACAATAAATAGAAAGGCATGTTACTCAGCATGACAATGTAATACAGACTATATTAATTATGGTGAGAGTTTATGATACGCTTCTTTTAATTGTTGCAGTGGTTTTACAAAAATACAACATTTGCCATCAAAAACTACAATCTTTACCAAACTCCCAAATCTTAAGTCTAAAACATTGATACATCATGTAAAACACTAAAAAAAATTAACAATTACATCTGCTATATTGCCATAACACAATATCAAATGATAATCTCTTTACATTTCATACAAATCAAATAAATAGTAAAAGATCAAGATTGTGCTTCATTCATTGAGGCTGAGAGTGATATTAAAGGAATAATTCGGCCAAAAAGAAACTTGTTCACCTCGTCACTCATTAACATTCTGTGTAGCATCTTTCCTGTTCCTCAGACGACAAAAAAATGTAAATGATTGCAGAAGTTTAATTTGTTGGCAAACTATCCCTTTAAGCTCTCATCTTCAAGTGCAGTTTAGCTGCCTAACATCTTCACAGTTTCTCCACCTCTTTGATTTTTTAAAAGTTTGAAAGACCTGGTGGCGGAATGCAAAAACCTTCCACAGATTTTAATTTTACCAGCCCTACAATGACATCACTTGGCTTTCTTTTTTTCCACCCCCTTGGTGTCCAGCATGCAGTGCCGTC
Source organism: Botia almorhae (assembly GCA_036877575.1). NCBI lineage: Eukaryota > Metazoa > Chordata > Actinopteri > Cypriniformes > Botiidae > Botia > Botia almorhae. Next base: position 12,821 of record JAZGTJ010003121.1, read on the forward strand.
ATTCTTTCTAGACTGTTCCACTCTAGATTTTGGCATCCAACATCTCCAGAAAGAGTTTGTGCATTGGAACGTGGCCCCCTGTGTGAAGTCGACAGAAGCAGCCAACCGCCCTGTCGGCGGTCTGTCGTAAAAGAGGCAGGGTCATGAGCAATCTCCCAGCACGGTGAGGTTCGAACGGCCTCTGGCTGCTCTCGTAGTCCTGGAGGGCTTCATGGAGAGTGTCCTGGAAGCTCTGCACGGCATCTGCTCCCTCTACATTCTCCACATCTAAAAGAAAAAAGAATTGTCAAGGTCAAACTGGACTCTTGGCTGATTGAGTTAGTCTCAACTTGAGAGTTAAACCCTCTTTTGTGTCGACTTTAAACCACGTTAGCTTTCATTGTCCATTCTTTTTGTCTAACCGTTGATGTTTAATGGACCGGCCAAGGACATCTTCTGTATTTGGTTATGCTCCGTTAACAGGAAGGACAGATTTTTGTGTTAAGAGTAAAAACAATAGGTTGCCCTGAGGTAAAATGCATGCTGAGAGGCAAGGCTAATAGTTTTATGTGTTGGAGAGCCAGCATTGGGTGATTTATTGATTTGTGCTCTCCACTGCTCTATCCATATTGATTGCCGTTTATTCTTGGTCGATAAGTCTGCGACTAAAACTACAAAACTACAACAAATAGAACCATATGGATTTAGAGTTTCGGTGAACAAAGCAATTAACATTAGAATTCTGTTTGAGCAGGTTTGAGCAAAGTAATAACAATCACTCCATATACATTATCAGTCAGACATTTAGATCTAGACATTTGTCCACATTAAAACTTTTAATTTAAAGACTTTGCTTAAAAGCTTGATCAAATCAGTTTTGTAGACATGCAGGTCTGTAAAGGTTCTTTGTCATGGGTTTCATGGTAGTTACAACCAGTCATGGGTTACAGTAGTTTCATAAAGAATCTTTAACATAGAACCTTTCTGTTAGGTCACTTGTGATTGAAAAAGGTTCTACAGACTTAAAAGAAGGAAATGTTTCTATTAAGAGCCTTTGATTGAAAGAACGTTTATTTTTTAGGAGCGTAACATTTCTTGTGTATGTAAGCATACCTGAGTTTGACAGAGACATGGCTTTAAGAGTAACCACCTCCTCCTGGTTTAAGCCCATCTGTTGGTATTTGGAGGTTAGATGTCGCAGGGCTGTGTAGAGCTCATGCAGCCCCACAGCGCTGCTCTGGCTCTCGTTCAGTCGCATGTTCTCTGCAAACTGCAGTTCATCCGTCAAACCCTGAGACCTCCACACCACATTCAGCACCAGGATCTCCATCCAGCCACTCTGAAGCAGGGCCATCTGATCCACCAATGAGAGGCCAGTGAATCCTGGATAACATGATACTGGATCAGTATATTTCAAAACTTAATCCTATGTTGCCCACATGAATTGATGGGCAAACCGATTTAAATGGCAGAATGAATATGAATATTATATAAATATTATGAATAGAATGGAAACTTTAATAGAATGTTTACCTGGTACGTGTTTTGCCCAGCCAATCATCACTAGTAGCTCTCGGTTTAAAAGGTCACATAAAGTCAGCAGTGTTTTGAGGTTACTGTCAGGGCTTGAGGTGTCAGGAGCAGCTCTCAGGGGGGCCGGTTCAGAAACAAGGAGCTGAGAGATTACTTTGTTTCCTGGAAAGGAAAAGCTGTTTAGATGCTTCTAAATAAACCATCGCATGTTGGAGAAGAGCTTAGGGAGACTTTTATTGATTATGATGTTAAATCCTTAAGAAGGATTAATTCTGAAACCTATATAATCCCTTCACAATGGTTTCTAATATTTGGGTTTATGCATCTGTACTATATATAGGTAAATGTTACATATAAAATATGTCACAAATGATTAAAAATGAACTAAATGCAACAAAGAAATCTGTTTTAATGTGTTTGAATGCAGCTACGTTTGCTCAGACTTACTAATTGATTTTCCTGGATGTGTGTAAGGCGTTCTGGTGAAGGCAGAGCTGCCTGAATCCAGCCTGTGCTTGTACTTCTGTCTGCCGCCTCTGACACGGTCCATGCGCACACCTGAACAGGTCAATGGAACTTGTTTGAGAAAGAGCTCTACAAGTTCTGCTTACTGCATGTTTAATATTCTGCTCATCACTTTGACAAAGGATTTAAAATATGACAAAAATTTAATTTTATGGCCAAAAGACCTAAACTCACGTTGAAAATCTGTGATTCAATGTTTAATTTAAATAATGTAATTTTCTACCTTTCATTCAAATTGTTAGGCTTCTAATATAATTTGTAATTACAACATTGTAAAAATGCAAAACAGAAGCATTTTCAGTAGAGGTCTCAGATGTTTGATCATAGACATGGGCATGCAAAGCATTGGAAACATCTTAACATATATAGGACAAAAATACATCATTTCAACATAAATAAAGGATTGTGCAACCAATGAAAAAATTCCTGACAAAGTTTCACATGAACTCACCCTCTCTCATCATGCCGGCACGCAGACACTTCTGAAAACGACATGCCTGGCATGACTTCCTTCGCCTCTTGGTGATCTCACAGTCATTCACAACAGGACAGCTGTACTCAATGTTTCCTGAAACACCAACAAACAAAAGCTATTTATAATAGCACATTAAAAAAGTATTTTGTTTTGGGTATTCTGAAAAATGTTCTTTTCCTGACATAAAGTTTATTTCCAAAATAAACTTCAGAAGACATTAAAAACAACACACCTTCCTTCCAAAATATTAAACAAAGGCTATCGAGAGCTGTAGCTCCACTCTGACTCTGTGTTAAATATATGTTAAATCTGTGTTAAATCTATGTTAAATATGTCTGCTATTTTTTAAATCAAACTTTAGGTCCATTTGTTTCAATGATCTACAAGCTGAGCTTTCACACACAAATCCATAGGAACCCAGACAGAGCTCATGTATTGATTCACACTGCCTCATAGTTTAATAATAATGATTAAAGTTACAAATGCTGTGCTTCCCCAGAGACTAGAATATTGACGACTGTTCAACAGCCATTACTGCAGAGAGAAGCAGATCCTGGAGTCAGATCAATGGATTTCTCTCAAACACAACACTAGACAAGGCTCTGGGGGATTAGCCATCCATTATGTGATTGAGCACTTCAATATATTGATAGGTTAACAAACACTGCTTGCTCCTGAACCCTGTCTGCCCAAAGCCAGCAAAAATATTCTCTCAGCCAGGAACCTAATTATTATGTTCAAACAGTCTTTCCTGCAGACCACAATGCACATCACAGACAGATTGTTGCTGCATTTATTGACAAAATGATGTATAATATTTAACATTGGCAATTTTATAATTTACTTGCTGTGATTGTTTTTTATACAGTATAAAATGCATTGTCTATTTTCAAAGTCAACTAAATGATTAATCATTGGCAACAGTTTTGCCTTGTTTAAATTAAACGAAGAACTGTACATGAAAATATGGATTACGAAAATACGCCTACAGTTAATAACCAAAACAGAGAAGACAAATGTATTGACAAAAATAACATCTTTCCTTGCAAACGATGTGCTCTGATTAAAACAGCACACTGAGTATTCACACACAAATCAATCTCAGGCTGTTAGTTAGCTGATGTAATATTGATCATTTCATTCATTAACAGCAGTCCTGATTTGAAACAAGCCCCCCAAACACACAAATAAATATAGACCAACTTTCATTAACTCATTAACTAACATTATATGATTAATAGATCAGATTATTTAATATATAAAATAAAAGACATAAACATAAACTTTCTGTAGCCCAAAAAGTTCACTTAGTTATTACGTATAATAACTTTCAGAAATAGGTGCTTTTTAGTAGCTACCAATATGAACTAATATTAACTTATTACCATGTTCATTAATATTCTGTTATAATTATAAGTTAAATTACAGATTACTCACTGAACATTTTTTTCAAGAAACCTATGTTTTTTACCTACATTAATATTGTATATATACAAGTTAAATATAACGTTCTGTAGCCCAAAGTCTCTTAAATAGCTATATATATATATGAATAACAATTTTCAGAAATAAGGGTTGTATTGGAATTAGTAATATCTTTTAGTATTGAGATTTGCTCAGGTTTCAGTCATTACCTTGAATGGTTCTCTTGAAGAAGGCCTTGCACGCCTCACAGGACGCGACGCCGTAGTGATAGCCGGACGCGAAGTCCCCGCACACCAGACACAGTCGTTTGGGTCCGGGGTTAAGTGACGGGATGTAGTCGTAGCTGAGGATGGACCCTGTGTGACTGGTGGGATTGAAGAGAGCATGAGCGCTGCTGCTGGAGATAGAGCTGGAGCTGATGGGGGAGTCCGGGTTCAGAGAGTTCAGGTTTTGGGAGAACAGACTGCAGCCGCTGCTGTCCGAGGTGCTGCCGGGACTGAACGGGGTCGCACTGCTGCGTGAGGGGCTTAGCGGGTCCGCTTTGACCGGCGGATCAGTGGGGGATAGTGGCTCATCAGTGGATGATGCATCCAAAAGGCTGTGAAGGACGAAGAAATATATGAAGTTTTAATGTTAGCCACTTAACACAGTTGTTAGTCTGCCTAGCATTGATCTGTAAAGGCTAAAAATGTTTCAGTGTTAATACTTTTTATTAATTACCTTTTAATAAACCTTTCATTATAAACTTTCACTGCAAAACCAAATTATGCAATAACGTAGAAAGGCCTCAACTGCACATATAAGGTAACGCTATAAGGTACATTAAAGCATCATTCGTTAACATTATATTAATGCATTAGGCAAGATGAACACTCAATGAGCAATATGTTTTTACAGCATTTATTAATCTTGGTGAATGTTAATACAATGCACTGTTTAGTTTATTTTGCATTAACTTCTGACATAACTTTTGATTTTAAAAATGTATTAAGAAATGTTGAAATTAACATTAAGACTAGGTTTTTAAATGTTATAAAAACTTTGTTAATTAGTTCATGGTAATTAATGTAATTAACTAACATTAACAACTGCTATCTCATTGTAAAGTGTTACCATATATTTCTTATTTATAACAAAAAACTGCAAATAATTATGTTAAGATTTAAGCAGTTGAAAATCATAAATATGAACTTGGCAATGTTTGGTGGATACAATTACTAATAATACAGACATAGTGATAATTTAAAACAATGTGTTATCAAACATATCTGTGAATAAATAAGTTGCACACGGATACTAAACTGATGCAAGAAATAAACATGACCCTTAATAGGCCAACTTACTCATGCTGGTTTAGAAACTGGAAGTTCTCACTCAGGCAAAACTCCTTCAGATCCATAACAAATTTTCCCCAGGACTGTGACTTTAAAAAGTGTATGACCAAGTGATGAAAGAAAGAAGAAAGAGAGAGAAAGCAGCAGAGATGAGAGAGAGGGAACTGTGTTGACACACTAACCAGGACCTCTACAGACTGAGGTTTATTTAACTGATGTGGCAGGTTGGGCGGGGCCAAACTGTCTAATCCAGATGCATGCTGATTAATACCCTATTGATGAGTTCTCATAACTGACAGGTCAATCCTCAAAACTGACAATACATGCAGGCCAACAGTAAATCACTTGATCAAGGCCAGTGGTTTCATAAAACAAGAGGATGCACCTTTAGAAATGCATAATAATTTCTTATGCCTTTACATAATCAATGGGACAACACTAGGAATCATCAGAGAGATAATCATCTGAAAATCATGAAAACACTGTGTAGCATATATGCATCATTTTAAGGCTTTAATAATCTATGTTAAAGTTTTCCATTGCATCCGTTTCATTGCATGCCTGTGTACCAACAATAAAGGCCCCACCCTAATGTGTTTTGTTGTATGTAAATAAATACAAAGACATTCCTTATCTGCAGTTGGCTGAGAACACCAACAAACCACTCCCATTGCCAATTGTTGACAGTGTCCACTTTGAGTTCTCTTTACTAGAATTACAGGAACTCATCATCAGCATCTTGGTGAGGGCCTGAACTGCTCATGCTAACCCAATCAGAATGCCAAAATATACCTACACATATTTATTGCTTTAATTGTGTGAATCTTTTTTCTCAGCAAGTGAAATTCACTATGAGACTGTGAGGAAGATTATATCAATTCCTAGAATTTAGAGCATTCCACTCGCTCAGCTGTGAGATGTTGACCCTATTTTAAATGTGAGGTGATGACCCTGTTTGAGAGTATTATGGAACACTGACCCATTTCTGACCCAATGCAAGCCTGGTATCCATCTCAGGCAGGTGAGAGGATTAATGTCTAGGCCGCCAAGTAACACCTGTCTCGTTCCGCACAAGCCTTAATCCAGGAAAGTCTTCCTCAGCAACAAATTGAGACAACTAGTTTTGCAAACATTCTGTAAGGCTGAGCACACTTGACTTAATCACTTACTATATAAATACAGATCACATAATGCCATGCCCCTTACAATCTATGACACACCCATTTAGTCTTTTGCACTCATGCATAAACACTTCCTCTATTTATATTTACATGTAATCTCTCTCTTTAGCCAACACACACGTGCCGTGTGTGCCAGCATTGATAAATCAGGGCCAGTGGATGAGATCTGCATTTGGCCATGCCAGTGCAGTGTCACGATTCATCTGACAAACTGCTTAGTTTCACTATCTCTAACACACATTCTCACTGTGAAGAAAACTGTCAAGAAAAAGGCCAAGGATCATATTGCTAACAAATCTTGTTATATACATAATAATACATTAATAATTAAATTATTATGTATTAAATTAGTGTATAATAACAAATTATTACAATTCAAAATATCTGCAATGCAAAATGTTCTTTAAAATACAATTTGTTGCTTTTTATGCTAAATATAATTTTTTATTGTATTTTGGGATGAAATAGATCTGACATTCACACCACCAAACATTTGTCACCACTTGGTGACATAGACTAACTCACAACCTGATTCTACGAACTTTTGACCCTAAAACTTCACCATAAACATTCAGCAGCCAATTCAAATTTGTCATTTTAGGTTTGTGTGTGTGTGCGTGTAAAGCACTCTTTCCAACCCAGTGCAGGCACTGTTTGAACTCAACACAGCCAAATACTATCAACAAACGAGGATCCGAAGAGGTTTATAGGCAAAACTGAAATTCTCCATTACATTTTGTTGGCTGGTTACATGAGCAACAATGGAGAGAAAGCTGATATTCTGCTGGTCAGTGCAATTCACTGAAGTACATTAGGAGTGAAGTAAACTCTTGTAATCAGATTGGCCTATAAAAGGACATATGAGCTGGATTCATATAAACACTAGGAACATTATGGCCACACAGAGAGCTAAGCTGGTTACAAACCTCAAACAAAGCACGTGAGGTGGTAATGAGAGCACCTAAGAACCACAACAAACAGGATTTCAATTATAGCCGCCTAATTTAAGACTCACTGCCGCACAATAAAATAACAATCTTCACCCAATCGTAAATTAAATTTAAATGATCCTATAAGTACAGCAATGGTTCATTTCAGGATGTCCTGAAAATCAAGACCGTCCTCTAGAGAACAAACATGCAATTCAACAGAGTGTGCAAATATATTTTTCAAATGTTTTTGACATACAGTAGAAGATATTAAAAAACACATAAAAATATGTACTGTCACAAACATCCAAGGTTAAAAAAAATGTACAATAGTAATTTGCCCCACAAATACAGTGCATTTTGTTACATGAAATATGATTTGTGGTGAGCCGGAGGACTGGTTTAAACAGATGAAAGAAACAAATCTTTTACAGTAACAAATGATAACATAGTGAGATTTTCTTTTCTCAGACACCAATATAATATGACAAAAAAATCATGTAAATATATTTATATGTTGTATACATGGAATTGCCTTCATTGATATGGGTACATAAATATGAAATTGGAGTAAACAATAGAGATTTTATTTCTTTAAAGCGCTTCTGGTTTATGAAGGTTTGTGAATAAGTACAACAGTATCCAAGTCTTTCGTGTGTATGTAAAGGGTAAAGCTGCAGTATTAGGCTTTTTGATACACACACAAATATTGTAAATAAAGTAACAATTTACAGCACATGGAGAAATACAGAAAAAAAAAACAATTGACCTGATGGAGAATAAACTCTAGTCTCTTAAATGTCTGATGGAGGACCACCGTCCATCTTTCACACTTATGTGTTTTGTTGGGTCTGTGTGTTTGTGTGATCAAGCAGGAATGCAGTGGTTGGGTCTTCGGGACATGATGAATCCTCTGAGACACACACACCTGTACGAGCCTTCTGTGTTCACACACCGACCGTTAACGCAGTCTATTGTGTCTTCTTCTTCACACTCATCAACATCTACAAGGATAAAAAAATAAACATTTCATAATATTCTCAAAGCTGCACCAGCACCCCCTAGGGGCTGTGTTAATATTGCACTGTACACACATTGGTTTCTCACAAAACATTTACTTTGTCATTTATTAATAAAAAGAATAAAAGAAAACAAGCTGTATTTTGAGCTTATGTCTTTACTGGATGAAAGAGAAAAGCAGAAATTAGTAATAAAAAAAACAGCACAGCCATACCTATGCAGCTCATGGTGGTGATGTCCAGCTGGTAACCATCATAACAGTCGCAGGTGTAACCTTCCTCTACACGAATACAGCGGCCATTCTCACAGCCTTGAGAGATACCACACTCCTCTGAACTTAGGCTTCCATATGGCTCATATCTCCCTAAAACACAATAACATCAACTACAATCAGACACCTTTTTTTTTTAAACAAAAGTCAAAAATTGTCCGCTTTCTTTCTTTGAACTCACGCTCATAGATTCTCCGTGGCCCCTCCCGTCTGTCAGGGAGAATTGGGAATGGAGGCGGGGCTCTCCATGTCTCCTCCCTCCCACTCTCACTGTAGGGGGAATTCTCCGGGAGGGGGGCCAGGCTCAGCGGGGGCCCTCCAGGGCGGGCTGGCAGGGGTCGTGCTGCGAATGCTCGCTCGTTGCGAGGGTCTGGGATCCCAAAGGGAGGGCCAGGGGCGGTTTCATAATCATCCTCCTCATAATAACTTCCCCTGGAAAAAATGTTGAGCTCTATGATCAGTAAGATCATACATAATTTTGATTACAGGTTATTAGAAATGTATTGTTCATATTGTTTGAACGCAATAATTTTTGAGTAGTATCAGCTGTTTATTATAAATAATATAAGTTTATTAATCTAAGAGAATTAATTTGTTCTAAAAAATGCCTACCCTGTGTCTGGCCGTCTATAAGGGGAGTCTGGGGGTCCATATGAAGTGGGCGGTCTTTCTCTTAGGCCAGCCCTCCTTCCTCCTGCCCCAACTGGGCTGTAGTCATCATAATCAGTAGGGGGGTACTCGGGGCGGCCAGGCAGGGGCTCGTGAAACTCAGGGGGTCCATAAGGTGGGTGATATCCTCCTCTGCCGGGTGGAAGGCCTGCACCGAAGCGCTCGTAATAACGAGGAGAATAAGGAGGAGGACCTAGCTCATTACACAAAGCCTCATGGGCCTCTGATGAGGAGTTAAAACACATTAACAACATTATAAGAAAGTTAAAGAACAATAAGATAAAACTAAGAGATGGCATGAATAATGATGTGTATACCTTCGTCTCTGCGGGGACACAGGGCGCACTGCATACCCCAGGCCTCACCATACAAACAGCAGCATTCAGTGAAGGTCAGCTGAGCTCCTAACAGAGGGCTCTGACACACCAGACTTGCCGTGACATGACGCCAACAGAAGTTTAAGTTCTCATCTGAGCAAAGAAATAGAAGGCAGAGACAAAAAACACATCAATTAATTACTGGAACAAAATGTTATATGAGAAACAGATCTGTACAAGTTTAAAAGTGTTTCACAAGTGTGTAAAAGCGTAAAAATGTGTGTATACGCAAGGTCTAAACTTCACATCTGACAAGCACAAAATGTGCTTTGCAGCTGGCGCAACACAAGCGACTTCTAACTTTTTCCTTTGTGGAAACTTCATTATCACGAGTTGTTTTTATACTCCAGTACTCTAAGTGCTGGCATGTCTATGAAACGGTTCTCACCACCAAAACTAAAATCAGGAACCAAATCATAATTTCCATGTTTTTGTGACAGCTTTAAAAGACCATGACTTTTAATAAAAATTCCTAATATTGTTTTATGGGAAATATGAAATTTTACGGCATTTAAATATTCTTCATTTACTCACCATTGGCAGGTGTGTAAAAGTTAATTCTGGGCCCTGCATGTATTTATGCATTTCTTACCTTCAGTGAGACCACTTGAGTTGACACAGTTGTGTTGTGTGTCATCCAACACTAGGGGGGGCTCACACGTACAGTAATACGTGCCTAACGTATTTACACATGTTCCACCAGAGCATGCATCTTCACCTTCACATTCATTATTATCTACAGAAAGAGACATACACACAAATAGAGAGAAAGGGAGAGAGACTTTACTCCTCCAAAAAAAAGGCAGCACCCTTCAAGGGCATTCTTACTGAAAGATTGTACAAAATAAATACAATACAGCTTTTAAATGTACTTTGTTTGATACAGGAAAAACATAGCATAGATTGCATTTAGGTCAACTAATGAATCAGTAAAAGTATTAAAGTATTCTTATTAATTTAGTTAGTTAAAGTATTCTGTATGCTGACCGATACATTCCAGCAGCTCGGTGTCGTAGTAGAATCCACTGGGGCAGTAACAAGCATAACCAGGAATGTTATTGACACACACGCCACCCTTACACACCTCTGGGTCAAACAGCTTACACTCGTCCACATCTGTTCGGAGGTCAAACACACACATTAGACCGAACAAATTAGCCAAAGCACTGACGCCCCACGTTTGTGAGAGTATACAGAATCTGTGTGGTTATTTGAATTATATTTTACCCTTGTAGCTGAAAGCTCCTGTTTCCGTGGTAACATACCCCCTTCCATTAGGACACAACGATTGGTATTCCGCTAAATGGAGAGTTATTGATGAGGTGAGGTGACAAAGGGAAAAAGTGTGATATGGGGCAAAAAAAGCAAATAGCAAATTTCATATTTTCTAGGCATGTTTGTTCACCTGTTCCGACTTCAGGGCAGATGTCATAGCGGCAGAGAAGACCCCAGCCCTGGCCAACCGTACAGCAGCACTCCTGCAGTGTGCTGTTTTGAGCCAATGTCTTGCACATGTAGGGCCCTGAGATGCCATAGTAACACTCTCTCAGTTCTCCAGGACGGGCTTGGGGAAGAGAGCCAGACCCTGATCCAGAAGACCCCACCGATTCACGGCCAACTGAGTGAGAGGAAACTCTTCCAGACTGTACTGTAAGACCTGAGATAAATCCATACACATCAAATCAGAAGTGCAGAAACGCTAATAAATAATACATTGACTTTTTTTATTTAGACTGTGATATACTATTAAAACCTATAAAAAGTTTTTAAAATGGTTTTAAATGGTTTTTAAAAGTTTATTTGATGGTTATTTTAGGGCTCTTGTGTTTCTGGTAAAAGAAACATTATAAGCAGCATCAAATTTAAAAAAATGCATGACACTCACTTCTGATTTGATCACACAAACACTAGAGGGCAGCACTGAAACAGCGATCATCTTTCTGTTTTAGGTAGCGCTTGTGTTTGTGTCATTGTGTGTGTTTACCCGGATTCGCTCTGTTTACGCACTGCCCTGCCACCGGGTCAAATTCCTCATGTCCATTCTCACACTCGCATGTGAAAGAGCCCTCCACATTCCAGCAGCGCGCTGTCCCACACACACCCTGCATCGTTTCACACTCGTTTATGTCTGGAGAGAAAGACATTAATATAAAATTTTGTAGAACATGTAGATTTTGTTTGACAAAGGTGGGCAGCTTTTCTGCAGGATTTGCTGATTCCGACAGCATGCGCATTTGTATTTACGTGACCCACCTATACACGCCTGCCCATCGCCCGTGGACTCATAGCCCTGGTCACAGATGCACTGATATGTACCAATCAGATTCTGACAGAAGGCGTGTTCTCCACACACTGTCTCATTGGCACACTCATTGATGTCTGAGAGAGAGATATTATTTACATTCTGCACATGGAACACAGCTACAGTCTGTCTTTATGTCATTTTTTTGTGTTTAAAAGCTTACCCACACACTCTCCTGTGGCTGTGATGTGGTATCCAGGCTCACAGGATGCCACACAGCGGAAGGAGCCAATGGTGTTTTCACAGCGCTGGGATCCACACACAGCCCCCTCAGAGTCCAAACACTCATTTACATCTGTAGGAGAAAATAGCTTGAAATGAGAACCGCTCCCCACACTCACACACATGCACACTCATCAATGATCTGGCACAGTTAAAATTTAGACTCTTGAATTACCTCATAATTGTATACATTTTATTTTTCCTTATTAATATTAGATGATAGTAACTTATACACAATGTAGTTTATAGAAATATGTATTTATTCACATATATTTTATTTTATAGGCTATGATGGAAAAATATTTAATTTCCCAGAATGCTCTATTTTACCCCAAAAATGTTAAAATGGAACCCCACAGTGTATAGTTGCATAGTTGCATTTTGTGGTGTTGCATTACAAAATTGAAAAGTATTTCGATAGCTAAGTCACTCTTCAGCCTCTTCAGTTACTGATTTTAACTACTGTCACAAAATGTGTTCGACATATCTGAAAATAAATAGGCAAAACAATGCAAAATTATTGGATTTAAATGAATGAATTAATGAATAAGCATTTTAGGTTTTTCACAAATTTTGTGCTGGACTAAAAAATTGTTTGTTGAAAAATTGTTTGTTGGCTATGTTTGTTGAATTACTTTGAATTTAACATCCAGTGGGGCGTGGGCAAATAAATTAAAAACAGTGCCAGTTCTAAAATTTCACAATTTAAATTCTGAATTCTTTCAGTTTATATGCAAGCTAATGCCCATGTATACAAAGCATGTTTGTGAGTGTAAGTTTGTACCCAGACAAGCTGTTCTCTCTGGGTTGGTGATGAAGCCGGTGTGGCAGTGGCACACAAATGATCCCTCAGTATTTGTGCAGCGTCCATCCTGGCAAACTCCCTCTCGTGCACACTCATCAACATCTGATAACACACACAAACCAGCATGACACCCCAAACAAGACTCAAAAGGTTTATACTCCTGACAGTGAGATCACTGAAGTAATTCTGCAGGATTTAGCTTTGTAGAAATGATGCTAAAAAGCCATTTTAATTAAAAACTGTTAGACTGTATGACAAAACAGTTGATTTTTAAACAAAAAATTCTGTCATTGTTTACTCTTATGTTGTTTTAACACATAACACATTTAACACATTTTAAACCCGACATTTCCTCTTGGCAGTTCTACTAAGCTGTATCAAATTCAGCAGACATTTTTTTCCCAAACAACGAGTAGTTTGTTCTGTTTCTATGCTGATTCATTAAAACCTGTATTGTTGATATTCATCAACACAATATTTTTAAGCAACACAACACTTGTGTTTTGTTGCTGCATCTTGATTATATGTGAAAATGTGTGTGTGTGTGACCACATATGAAACATGTCACATCTGAGAGATTTCATAAACAACTCCCATATGACTGAAAAATCAGAGATTTATGAGGACAACAGCAAGAAAACATTTTTCACTGTATTTTTTCTTGTTTCCCAAAACATGGATATGCATTGATACCTTGACAGGACGACCCGTTGACGCTGCTCTTATAGCCCTGTGCGCAAACACACTTATACGAGCCGTCTGTGTTCTGACACTCTCCTCTTGGAAAGCAAAAATCTCCTTCCAGACACTCGTTAATGTCTGAGCCAGAATGACGACAAAATGGTGGAATGAGAGAAATTGGTTTAAAAACAAATTCAGAGTCAGACAGATCATGCATTCACATCATATCCCAGTAGAAATGTAATAGCCAATCATAAATGATCTCAGTTTCACATGTTTTCTATAGTTCTAGAGACACTTGAAAGTTAACTGTGGTCCATAAAGATCATTATCTTTAGGATAAAAGAATGACCATGCGCTAACAATTTTAAGTTCATTTAAGTTAAAGTTGCCCTGCGTTTGTGTATAATAAATTATACGAGAGCTGATGTAGAAAGAAGGCATATTTAATTTGAATTCTCACTGACCTCTGCATTGGCGCCTGGGACCAGCTGCTCTATATCCGGGTAAGCAGTCGCAGCGATAAGACCCGTCTGTATTCACACACAAGCTCTGTGGTCCACACGTCTGAGCACTGACACATTCATCAATGTCTGAAAGGAAAGCAAACAAGCTGTGCATTTATTAACATGTTTGACAAGCCAGAAACTAAAGCAATGTGATCTTAATATCTTTTTATGCAAAAATTATTATATAATTTTTTAATTACAAATATATTTTTTTCCACTTAAATGTGTTTGGTGTGGTCAGCATACAGAACCACAACTTTGGCACTTTTCAAAAAGGAAATCAACCTACGAATGTCCTTATAGTCAATGCACATCAGACGGTTACAGAATACAGTATTTTAACATAATGCAAGAGATGACAAGGACAGAACTTTGAGACAGATGTATCTTTTCACCCTCCCCCAACCTCACCACCTTTTGCTCTTTTGCTTTATCTCGCTGTCCACAAGATTCAAACAGAAACCTTATGCGGAAACAGATAATCGTGCTCAAACATGTGGCTGAGATTTGAGTTCTGCCATCTGTGGGCCATATGCCCCCTTCACACCCCACTCCTTAACTAAAGAGAAAGGAAGAAACAGAGTCGAGGAAAGATAGCTATTCCCCAGAGGAATGAAGCTCTGAACTGACACTTTAGCTGCCTTTTGTATGCCAAAACCAACGTTTTCCAGTACATCCTTTATTCTGTGGCAAGAAAGTCTTAAGAACAATCGGAAAACCGGCAGCTGTTTACACTCAAATAACTTTCAAGAGGATTTGAATCCACATTGAATCCACAATATACAGGATTCAATGTGGTATCCAAGAAGCGTGCCCAACGAGCATTTACAAAGATTAAAAGTGACATTGTGATTTTTTAGAACCAGATGTCGGACAAGCCTGTGGTTGTGGGTTATCATCTAACCTGTACAGCGTCCCTCCTGCATGCTGTGCCCATCCCTGCAGGGAATGCACCGATACGAGCCTGGAGAATTTACGCACTGCTGACCGGGACACTGCAGTGGGTCCAAACATTCGTCAATGTCTAACACAGACAGATATGTAAAGCTTGTGTCAATAATGGTAAATTGGAAGGAAAAATACTCAAGCAATGATGTCATGACCCCGCGTATTCTCTTACCGGCACAGGTGCTGTCCTGTAGTTGAAAGCCTACAGTACACACGCATCTAAAGCTGCCTGGAGTGTTCTTGCACTGGCCGTTAGCACAGCGTGAGGGATTTCGGACACATTCGTCCACATCTGAAATGATACAAGTGGGACAAAGCAGCTATCAGAGGCATAAGTTATAAAGCCACAATCCATAACTTTTGCCTATCTGTTGCCATCTCTGTTTGAAAAACAAAATTGCATGTTACCTTACGAGCTTTCTTTATGCATGTTAAACCCGAACTGAAAATCAAACCCAACAGCTCCAACTACAAATCATTATTATAAGCTTACCATTGTGAATCATGGTAAGGCAAGGAGACCGTTTTGAACACTGATCTATTATATAGTTGCTCTGAATAAACTAATTTTGTTTATTCTTAACCAAAAAAAGTTACAGATTGCAGCTTTAAAAAGACCAACATCTAAAAATATGCGTGATCCCCTATACAATTAATTAACAATAAAAATAATGTTAATTAACAATAATAACAATAATAGGCTATACCTGCAACTGCACATCTGTAAATTGACAGGAAGTGGTACCTTGACAACGGCCGTTATGAACCTCGAAACCCGGCTGGCAAGACACACAACTGAAGGAGCCGATGGAGTTTATACACTCTTTCCCTGGGCACTGAAGTTCATTCTCACACTCATTCACATCTGTAACGGGGAAAGAAACACCCTCTAAACATAATTATGTCATGAACCAAGCTACTTTAAATAACCCATGAGTGCGAAGGCAAAAATACAACCATTAAACATTCCATTTAAGAAGGTGTAATGTAGTAAAACAGCTCAGTGCTTAAAGGTTATGACTGCATGCTATACCTCTGCAGATGTTTCCATTCAACCTGAAGCCAGGCTGACACAGACAGCTGTAGCTACCTATAGTATTCTCACAGCGCCCATCAACACAGAGTGGAGGAGTCTGTCCACACTCATCTATGTCTGAGATATATTAAGTTCCACATTGAATTATAATTCATACAGTACATGGTTTCCATGCTGAAAAATCCAGGTATTTAGAAGATGGTTTTATGTTTTCTTGCTGGCTGAAGTTTATGTAAGATGTAGGACAACTGAGGTTGACCTGGTAGACCATCTGGGTCATCCAGGTTAGAATTTGTAATAATGATTTAATTATTACATGATTTGTAAAATAATGATTTTAGCTTGATCTGACCTGAATCTGGAAAGACCTGGTTTTTCAAGCATGATTATAACAGCGCAGTTTGGTTGTACAATCTTAACAATCATTTTTGGATTTTGTTTCGTAGTTACCTGCACATGCTCCATTTCTGAGGCTAAATCCAGGCCTGCAGGAAACACACCTGTAGGAGCCCTGAGAGTTCACACACTCCTGTCCAGGGCACTGAGCTGGATCTTCACACTCATTCACATCTGAAACAGGTTTACATATACAAATGAGACATACACAAATCAGACAAAATACAGCATGAATAACAATTTCCCCTCAACTCAGTCTGAACATCTGTACCTATGCAGGTGCCACCATGCTTCTTATATCCTGTTCTGCATGTACACCTGAAACTGCCAGGTGTGTTCTCACACAGACCATTAGAGCAAGGAGAAGGTGTCTGACGGCACTCATCAATATCTGAGCAGAAGTAAAACATTCTGTTAATGTTCTGTTAGCAATGTTCTGATTCACAGTCACAACTTCCCCATTTTGGTGTTTTTAAAGGACCATTGTTACCTGAACACCTTCCACTGACGAGACCAAAGCCAGGTCTGCACGACATGCACCTGTACGAGCCCTGGGAGTTTAAACACTCCTGACCAGGGCACTGCAAAGGGTCCTGGCACTCGTCCACATCTGCACACATAAATCCACACACATAAACCCCATGAGCAATTGTAGTTTATACCTAAACATACTTTAAGTCTTTAAGACTCTGTATGTTTATCTTCTTACCCACACAGGCGTTGGACTGGAATCTGTATCCTGTTCGACACGAGCATCTGTAGCTGCCCGGTGTGTTCTCACAACGGCCGTCCGCACAGGGGGGCGGAGTCCGACGACATTCATCAATATCTGTGGCAGAGACATGATTTACCAAAAAGGAACTTCCTATGATCTTTTAGATAAAGATAAGAGGTGATTGAGGCTCCCAAGAGAATGACAGAAAAGAGAATGACAGAAAGGGAAGAAATATTTACTATCAGTCCATGGATTACCTGAGCATTGTCCATTGAGCAGGTCAAAGCCAGGCCTACAGGACACACACCTGAATGACCCCTGAGAGTTCACACATTCCTGACCAGGGCAGCGAAGAGGATCAACACACTCATCTATGTCTAAGAAAAAACAAAGACACCTAAAGTTAAATCTCATACACCCTCATTTTCCAGTGACAAAACTGAAACTTCAATACATTGTCATGTGCTAATTGTATTGTCTTAATAGAACATTTAAAGTTTACACATTTTTAAAGTGTAAAGAAATAAATATTAGCAAATATCCCAGGTGTGTCTTCCCTCTTTCCTTTCACTAATGTAAATTTTCAATTATGGGGAAAATGATTTTAATTACCTATACAGCTGTTTTCCTGTAGTTTGTATCCAACTCTACACACACACCTAAAGCTGCCAAGTGTGTTCTCACAGCGGCCATTATTACAGGGATTAGGCACCTGACGGCACTCATCGACATCTGTGGTATTGAATACATTGATCTCATCAACAAATCAATGTACTATAACATAAGCATTCCAAAATTATTTCATGATTCAAACAGAAAGAAAGTACAGACAGATGAAGTTTTCAGTCAATGGATTAAAAGAAAAATGTCTAACCAATACACTGAGTCTGTTTGGTGTTGGTCTGGTATCCTGATGGACACACACAGCGGAAACTACCCCCTGTGTTCTCACACTGTCCCACAGAGCATGGCCTGGGTGTCAGCAGGCACTCGTTTATATCTGTGTGTTTGGAGAGAGAGAAAGAGATGGAGAGATGATAGTTTGTTCATTGTTTTCCACCAATTACACATTTATCACAACTATGCTGTCTAAAACTGCCAAAACAAAAGGATTATAAAGGAATATTGTCCCTGAACTATAACTCTCATGCCCCTGGAGGTCTCGACACTAACATTAATTTGGAGAAGGCAAGTTTTAGAGCTAGCAGGAATAAAGTCTCTTCCTGACCTTTGACATTTTAATGCTTTGGAAGAGCCAGGAAGAGAAAGAGGATTTCTTACACAACGGCAAATATTGGCCGAGTGTGAGTCATAAAGAGCAAAAAACCACTTAAAGATGCCGTGGGAACAATGCCGGAGATTTAGTGTCCAAGGAACATCATTTGGAAGGCATGTTTTGAAAGCCTTCAGTTTCATTTCTTCATTTTGTGTTTTAAATGTTTCTAAATATGCCACATTTTATCTATTGTCTGTCAGACATCTTAGTTTGGAAGTCTGCAATGTTGCTTTAAAAATCAAAACTGTTTCAAAATTACAAAATAATCAAAACTGTCTGAAATGATTTTTTATTTATTTTAAGTCATGCAATAACACAGATTCATACCTTGGCAATGACCTTGCTGAGGATTGAGTATATATCCAGTGTTGCACACACAGGTGTGTCTGCCACCTGGCAGGTCAATACAGCGACCCGGTCCACACACCTGAGGTCTTGATTCACACACTCGTACATCTGTGTGAAGCCACACACATAAACACACACACCATAAACACCAGTTTTAATAATATCTGGTCAACATCTCACATGCTGAGCCACTAACTTGACTGACACTTTTTCATCTCTCTCCAAACCAAATTCATTGAACCAAATATTTAGAGGCAGGTAAATAATGAAAAAAATACAGCGCTTTATCCAGCTCAACATTTTTTAAGGCTGATTTAAATTTGGCATCACGTCAACTTTGGAAATCAAAAAGGTCGGTCAAGCATACGAGCCGACCAATGAATTTTTTGGGCGAGTTGCAATTTCCTGAATAACTGAGACTTTGTATTTATCCAGTCTCTGTAACAAAAAGGCCAATTGTCCTGTTTGAGCTGAATATCTATTAATTTGCTAAAATAGCTATTTTTTAGCTTAGGGCCATATATTAAGACATTCTTGCATCACATTTATAATATTCAGCACCTATATTTTATTATAATAAAGTAAAGAGCAGTGTGTATCAGAACCTAAAATGTAATTTTATTGTAGTTTCCTTTGCATGCACTACAATGCAAAGTACTTTTAAACTGTAGTACTTTGCTGTAAGATTCGATCTGCAAAATGATAAAATATGGTTATAAATAAATGAAAAATATGGTTGGGCCTTATTCTTTATGTGAAAGGCTTAAGTATTATGAGCCAATAGAACAGTTGCCTTACCTTGTCTAGGTGGAAGTGGGCGGGGCGTAGCTGGCACAGGAAGCGGTCGGGCTGGAGATATTGGCTGTCTGTTTACAGAAGGTCGGCTAGTATGTGTCCGGACAACAGCTGTGAATAAACAGATTACACAATAACACAGCTTAATTTTACTGTATTTACATGGCATTTGACTTCAGATTTCTCTGGAAAAAATGTGCATCTGTTGCGTTTTGATGTGGAATTATGTCACTTACGCGTAATCACTCTGGTTGGCTGGCTAGTTGCTGTGCTGACTCTCCCTGGGTGGATGATGGAGGGCTGCTGAGGCCTGGCATTAGTGGTTTGAGACCCATCCTGTGTGGATGTGCGTCCGTTCTCAGAGACCAGAGGCGGCCCACCAGTGCCGAGCATCTCCGCTAGCCTCTGATTAAACTTGACAGCTGAAGCAGAATAATGGTATCCTGGTCCAGCAGGACAGATCTCTTTAAAAGCAGCTGTAGACACAAAAATCAACACTCATGTGAAAAGCTCAGGTTTTGGTCTATAAACAGTTTCTGTCCACAAGTTTAGCCAGAAACCTTGAGTTATCTGGAAAGGCCAACAGGGACAACACAACAAACTCAACTTGTTTTGAAGCCCTAGTGGTATGTGAAAAAACACAGACAAATTACACAGTAAATATTGACTCCTTTGATATTCCTCCAGACATGTTCAAAGAAATATTGCTGATGTGGGTGGGACGACATCCTTGAGGAACAGTTGAAATTCTTGTGCTAAACCATTTCATGTTGTTTTAATGTTCTGTACTAAAATAATGTCAGCAGTTTTATCATTCATCTTTGCCTGTGCTTCTGCCTCAAAAGAGTTTCAGTCCAGTGGCCTTTCCAGAAAGGACGGAAGCATCGCACAAATGGTGATGTAGGTTTGTGTGAATCTAAAAAAGCCTCTTACCTGAGCCGAAATAAGGACATAACTCACACTTCCTGCCCCAGGCTTTGCCAACTCGACTGCAGCAGCAGATCTGTTTGGTGATGTTCTTCAGAATGGGTAGCGAGCAGGAGCCTTGAGTTATGATACGGAAACACTGGCCCTTCTCCTCCGAGATGACCTTCTGTGCTGTGAGGGGAAAACAACGGTGGAATAACACTTATGGCTCACAGATCACAAACCGGTAGGGACCTGAAAATTGACTTTTAGATTCAGGTCATACATACTGAAATTTAAAGACGAACATAAATCTAAACATGCAGATCCAAATACATTCCTTTAACAAACAAAAAGCTATTTTCAATGGAGATGAGTCTCCATCTTGCTTCTATAAGTGGGTTCAATGTCTCAAAGTAAAATTCTGCCATTACTTGCTTTTTTCAAATGTCATTCACACTTGTATTCTACATATTTAAAGTTGACTGCCATATCTGCAAGACTCTGTGGAAAAACAAGTCTTACATTTTATATATGTTTATTATGTGTTTTAAGATGAGTAAAAATATAACATTAGCATGACTGAACATTCGACATAACATCTCATTTGTATTCCACAGGAAAAAAAACATGTTAAATACAGGTATAGAATGACATGAGAATTAGTAAATAATGACAGAATTATTTTGGTGAACTGTTCCTTTAAATGTAATGCAGAACATAAGAGTCACCCTAACTGACACAGTTTGTTATTGTCATACCTAAAAAGCTCAATAATTAATTTCAATGAACAAAACAGTTCTATGGAAGTAAACAATTCTGCTACTCATTCTACAATCATACATCATTCCTTATCATTTTGGCACTTTGATTGGCTTAGCAGCACAAACAAGCCTTACAGGAGAGCCAGGCATACAATAATCAGCCACAGAGCCACTGGACACGACACATAGATCAGCTTGAGCGATCACTACAGTAATATATGCACAGACACATATCGGTTGCACACATAAAGACAGAGCGCATACTGTAGCTGAACTTACCTGATGGCTGACTGACACACATACACATGCGCTCAGAGTCTAAAGGAGGCTTGAGAACATTCAGACAAGAAGAAAATGGGATTAAAAAAGAATCATAGAGTTGCCCATATGCAGAACAATTAAACAGACGAAGAGAGGCAGCTCCCGGCCGACTGGAAATCATCAGAAATCAGGGGCTACTGAACGGTCAGTTATTGATACATAAAGAAGAGGTTGGTCAGGCAAGCCCCGGTGCAAAGGCAAATATGCACAAAATCAGGTCAGAGGTCAAGGGATAGCTCCGCCCAGCAGTCATCTTTGAAGCAGAGCCAGGTGCCAAGAAATCCCAGCTTGAATAGACAGAACTACAGCACCACACAGCCAAAACCTTGAAGTCATTTGTCTTGACTTTGTACTGTGGGTTTTGACAAGCATAGTTGTTTACCAGCACGTGTTTTAGATGATGCTCAATAGAATCTTAACTAGCTTGACCAGCAAGTTAACCAGCTTTACCAGAAGACCATGCTGGTTGACCAGCTTTCCCAACTAAGATTTTCTGGTAAACATTTTGGCTATGCTGCCCCACTACCTAAACGAGCATAAACCAGTGTGGACCAGACCATTGACAATGCCAGTGCAAACTAGTTTTTTCAGCAGATGCATATGCATGGCACAATACAAAGTAAACAGAATTACATTAAGTCAATGTATGACTGAAGGCTGTAGCTGTGTGGCAAGGCTGCCCTGCCATATTCCTGTCACCAGCCTCTTCCCAGGCGACAACTTGGCTTCCAACAGCTCCGTACTTACAGATGCAGATTCCATGAGAGGCATCCAATAAGTAGCCATCTTTGCAGACGCAACTGTAGCTCCCCCGGATGTTAACACAATTCCCATTCTGACAGAAACCAGGCTGCAAACACTCGTTAATATCTACACCAGAGGATGAAAACACTGCTGTCACAACCCCACAAAACACAGCAAATGTGCTGATGTGTCCATTTTGAGTGTGGGTCAATACATATGTCAGACCATGTTCGCCATTTACCAGGCTACATACTTGATTGGCCAGTATCTGCCTGGCAAAGAATTGTGGGTAAAAAGAATTGCAAAAACACAGACTTCAAAAACACTGTCTTCATTTTTCCAAACACTCTTAAAGTATGTTCACACAAACAGGTAGTCCCACCCAAAGACCATCGTGTTAAACCAGAAGATGACATGTTGGACCACTCAAACAAAAATTTACTGGAAAACAAAAAAGGAAAAAGAGAGAGAAAGAGAAACAATAGATCTGGAGTTGTTATTTGAGCATCTGATCACCTCCAGCTATAAACTGATTTTCCAGTCTGTTTATTAAACCATCTGGTCAGCAGCTCTGATTGAGACGCTGATTGAGAAACAGTGCTGTTGATTCTTCCAGATTCTCACAGATACTGACACATCGTGAGGAGCTATTCAGTCGTAATTACAAAAATCTGGTTGTTTGGAGTTATCAGCTTTGTTAGTAAAAACATTTTTGGGAAAAAATATTAGTTTTGTTCTGATTTTGAGTTGCCAAATTATGTTGGATATGCTTCACGGTTCTTTAGTTAAAACGGAGGTATAACTGATCTGTGTTCCTGTTTTCAGAGTGTCTATTGCCAATGTTGCCTACAATAAAGTGCTGTGGTGGCACAATGGTATGATGATGGCATCAGATGGTAATACTATAATACATTTCATATGCATACATACCATGGTTTCCATATTTATGTACTGTAATTATCATTTATCTATTGGATTCCACTAGGCTTTACAGGCTGTTGTATAATGTTACCACACAGCAAAATTCAGCCTATTCAGGCATTGTGTTAGCAAATTTATGGCTGCCATCATTCTGGTATGAAACGTTCGCAACCCAATCGTTCCCCTATGCAGAAAAACGCTCATGGAGCGCTTTCCACAGATGCACAAGCAGTTTTTAAAACAAGAGTTTTAACCCAGAGTTAAGAATAAACCAGGATTAATGATTTTGAGTGTGAACAGAAATGACTCCTAGAGGTGGATGTTCCCTGGATGAGGAAATATAAATGAAGATGTGGCCCCTGTAAAGAAAACACCAGGATTCCTTAAGAATAGGAGAAGACTCTTACCCACACACTGTGTCCCATTGACCCTCTCAAAGCCTTTTGGGCAACTTTGTCCATTCACTGTGTTTCCTGTAAAGATAGCAACACACTGAGCTCCGATGACCCAAACTAGTGGAAGAATGCCTGAAGAACCAACACTGCCTTCTTCTTAATAGACTTATCATACCCTGCTTAAAGCATTCCTGATTAACAACAAATGTATTATGTTGATGTGCTGATCTGACCTGAGCTTCTTAACTATCCTAACCAGCAGGACGCTAGCTGTTATGCACGACCATGCTGGTTCACCAGACCTGTACTACCAACCTGTACTAGTGTAGAAATTCATGCTGGACTAAGCTACTCTCTTCAGCAGGGAAATCTGTTTTTGTACTTGCATATGGGAAGATTTAGCTTACTTTTAATCCTTTTAGACCGTGACAAGATTTAAGTTTGTGTTCTGTTTATAATCTCTTTCTCTCATTCTTTTGGTCAGTGACCAAAACCCTCCGTTTCCTGAACTTAATTGTGCAGTTTTGCACCTCATCATCTATTCCAGAGTGACTCCTCTCTTTATGAGGTAAGACATGTTCACTAATCTGTCTTTTCACAACAAAGCCTTTTGGCAATTTAAGCATAGTTTCCACAGTGCCTCACGAAGAGGAAAACAACTGTTTGTCCCTGTGAGGTTAAATATTTGTGGCTCTGGGATGCAACACAGATCATTCCATTGTATTGTAATAGCCATGTTATGG